>OMKX01001326.1:0-11887 GCA_900302425.1 Brosme brosme
GCATTGCTGACTATGTTGGTGAACTGGAAGATATTGGGCCTGAATTTCTCCTGCATGTCACACAGCAATAGCACGGAGCCGTTGGTAGAAAGCCTTCCAATACCTGCCACTGACATTATGTCCAATAATATAAACATCTTATTGCAATGTCTACTGAAGTACATCATAACTTGAACATTAGTTAGACATTTTGATTGTATATGGTTCGTCTTTCGATGTCTATAATGAAAACTGTCACTTTTATGATTTGGTGAAGAACACTGGAGTTAAAGAACACAGTTCTGGACATTTGAAAAAGCAATACAAATACATTCTGAAAGCGATTTAAAGAGAGGTATAGCACTTACTGGTGTTGTCTGGAGTTCTGATCAGTTATAGGTGAGAGTTCAACTTGCAGCGGGTTAATGTTTATCCTTCGACAGGTTACGATGTCTACATGCGGAATAGATTAGTATCTTTCATCCTGGTTGCAGAAATTACGTATGTATGGAAAGATAATGTCAGTGGTATTGTTGGTGGAAAACAACTAGTATCTAAATGTGAACACGTAAATAGTTATGCATTTTGAGGGTGACAGAATACTTGAATAATTGTGTTATTACCCTTACCTCTCCCCCCGTTGCCCAACTTCCTGACAGTTAACCCCGCCCCCAAGTCACTATTTAGCCAATAGGACGAGGTGAACCTGAACACTCGTGTATATAACGCTGTCGTTAATTTGTCCCACTGAAATGGAAAATAACAACAAATGGATTGAAAGTAAGAACAACTTCAAAATATTAAATTAAAGAAATATCTTGATCATTCTCAGATTTTACCAAGTCAAATTGTTTCTACAAAGAATAAAAGAGGACGTTAAAAATATTGTTAATTTCAATATCTATTCCCTGATTATGCCCTTTCCAATAACAATGTTATTCTTTGGGGCGATTTCCAATGCTGGAAATTATTATGCTTTTTATCTTATAAATTAGCAATATCTAGTGACAATATCTAAGTGCAAAAACTAAAACGCTATTGAAAGTATAAATGATTGGACCACAATTCAAGTTTTATTAAAAACCACTCGCTTTTTATTTATGGTTTTAATACGTCATTTATTTTATAGGTCCTAATTCCATAATTGTACTGTTTATTATGTAGACGCTCCATTTATTATGTTAATGTCATTTTTAATTTCTGTTATGTAATCCTTTATTGAATAAAGAAGGGGAAAAAAGAACAAAACATAACAATATGTAAGCACGCAAAGGCAACATCTGTTTGATGTTATGGTATTAAAAATCACTTGTATAGACACGGATATTCGTCCCTCCTGTGGTTGTATATGTTGTCACACATTTGGCCAATATTATGAAACTTTTTATTTGCATTAATCAGAAGTATTTTCGTTTCTTTATGACATGTAGCCTATCTCTGCCTTAAAGGGGTGATAAGCTACAGATTACTCACAATTTTTTTTAAAGTAAATCTTTTAAGACAAGAAGGCTATTAAAACAGGGGCTCTTTCTTTTAGTTTTTTAATCAATTTTCAACAAAAATACAAATGATTTGATTGTGTAAGGTTCAATTCTTGTGCTTTGTTAACTGAACATTCACATTTCAAAAGTAAAATGCTAAACATGAAGTCAAATGAAAAAAACCACAAAGATAAGTGTGTTTGGCTTGTTTTGTATAATTTCCTTTGGTTCTTTTATCAGATCAAAGATGGAAATCTAAGCTCAGTATTTAGGACATGTCTTTTTCTACACAATAACAAATACTCACCTCATGGTTGCCCAAAAAACATTTATGAACCACCTTCCACGACACAAAAACTGCCACAATCCACAATTCTGGCAGGAAAGCTTATAAGTGAACTGGACACCCAAAAATCATAGAAATATTTGTGGGATCCTCACACAAAAAGCTTTCAGTCATACATAATGTTTTGCAGAGTTACTGTAAAACATTACAACATTAGAGAGGCAGCTTCTGCATGACTTATGGTGTAACAGTTGGTGTATATCTGCTTGCTTTCAAGGATTTTGATCTTTCATTTGGGTAAGCAGACGGAGATGATCACACAAGGGAGTCCCAGTCGAAGTCGTCCTGAATCTCATCGCTGTTGCTATGGAGATGCTTTAATGGTGGACGTTGTCTAGGTTGGGGTTGGACGCCGGCTGAGGCAGAGGTAAGACAGAGCAAAGGATTACATGAATGAGTCATACACATTATATACAGATAAACTGATATATCACATTGAAATAAAATTATGTTTTATAACAACAACCTAACGAGCTTAAAACAATTTTTTAAGCAGTCTTTTATGTCTGCTGTTTTTTTAGCTGATTTTTTTAGCTGAGCCACGTAAAATACGATTTCCTGTCTCACTGATAAAAATGTTTTGGTCCTGAAACTGAAACTAGTTACAGAATTTTTAGATCTGGAGTGTCCACAGCGCGCAAGCCCATTTATATCCATACCCATAATAGCTATCTGTAGGTATAGGTGGCTGTTTGTGGATTTGCATGTATGGCTTTCTCTATGGACTTACCGGTGCTAGCAGGCTGGGTAAACTGAGGCCTCTGGAGACCCTGTCCCTGGTGGTTCAGGGTTCTCCTGGGCAGCTGAGCTCCGTTGAAGGGAAGAGCCAGGGGTGGGTATGGAAGGGGCGATGGCTGGATGAGGCTAGCCAGGGTAGGAGGTGGATTCATACTGAAGTGCGGCCCTTGTATGGAAGGGTGGACGCCGAGGGCCAATGGGGAGTTATTTCCAGAAGAGGAGCCAATCATGCCCTTCTGAGTGAAGAAGCGATTCAGCGAATCACATAGCGAGGTGAAGAGCCCCGGGTCCAGTGCCCAATCACACAGCTCGGCTTGGCGCATGCTCTCCAGCAGGTCTGATGGCAAACATTGTTAATAATTAAATGCAAAAATGTACAAAATAGCATGTTAATCAACTGACCAATGCCTGTGATAACTTTAGTACACATTCAATCTCGTTTTCAATCAGTAACCAGCACATAGGACTCTACTTACAACAAATGTATGAATAGATGGTAGGTGTGTTTTCAAAATGAAGAACATAGCAAACATGAGATGAACACGGACCTGGGTGACTGGTGAGGTCGATGTTAGCCCAGTCTAGACTGCTGGCGATGCGGAAGCTCTCTTTAAGCGACCCCGGGTTGCTGAACCAATCAGCTGGCAGCACTGAGGAAAGAGCAGGAAGAGAAAACAAGACAGGGATGTTTATATTACTTGGCTACTGTTACAGATGCTGATTATGTTCAAATTCAAATATGGTATAAAGTGGTTGACCAGGGTGAGGAATGGGACTGACCGTGTGGAGCAGGACGCTCTGTTTCAGGTGGTGGTGGCACCATGGCTCCAGGGTGGGGGGATATTGGCAGGAGGGTGGGAGTGTGCAGTGGGGTTATGTCATGGTTTGGTACCAGAAAGTTATTCGCTTCCGCTGTAAGACAATTAAAGATTCATCATCACAAAGCGACACATAACATAACGCCTAAGAATTAGTAAAAACACAACACTGTCCTGGGGGAGCCCAAAGAGTCTGGATTCCATACCCAGTTTCTGCAATTTACTTGTAGTCCTTCCTTGAGCAAAACGCTCCTAACACCTAACACTTAACACACTTAACACTTTAATGACATATATCTGTATTAACTGTAAGTTGAATAGAGGTCACTTACAATTGGAGGCCCGTCTTCCTTGCATGCTTTTCGCCAGAGACTTGAAAGAGGTGCACAGGTCCGGGAAGCTCAGGTCGTCGTAAGTGAAGCGCAGAAGGGGATCGGTGCCGGGGGGGTGATGAGATGCAGCGGAGGCGGAGGAGGGAACGGTGACAGAGATGTGGGGGACAGACTGATAATGGGGGACTGATGAGGTGGCCAGGGTGGGGACGGAGAAGGTGAAAAGGGATTGGGGCGCCTGGGTAGCATGTGAGGAGAGCGTGGAAATGGCATGGGAGTACGTACACGCGGGGGGAGATCCGCAAACGTTGGCCCCCGAGAGGGACAATGCTGGCGACGTGGCAACGGGAAGACAGGGGCCGGCAGAGTTAGGATGAGGGTAGGAAGAGGGCGTAGACAAGGGGGAAGAGGAGAAGGACGTGGTTGTGCATGAGACTGAGGCATTGTGGACCGTGGGAATGGTGACAGAGCAAGGTGTATAGGATCTCTGCAAGAAAAACAAAAGATGATTTATAGAAGGAGCTTTTTCTTTAGCTGCTAGTACACTTGAAAGCACCTGGCTTCCTGGATTACATTGGTATCTTTACCTTGCATGGGGGAGGAGAGAGAGATGCTTGGTGGGTCGGTGTGTGGTGCAATGCACCCAAGGGCTCCTCTTTCAGAGGAAGCTGGTCAGATCTGGAGCCCGACAGCTCTGTGGGTGAGGTGGTTTTGTCTGCTTGCGTCACAGGTACGTGCAGGACCTGGAGAGAGATAGAGAGAGAGTAAGGGGAAGTCCATGAGCAAGCAAATGAGTAGGCCGGTCATATGACTTTCGCTCTTAAAGACAAACATTCTACCTTACCTTTTCATTCTCTTCTGGATATGGACGTTTGGGCACCCTCGCTTGATTGACCTCTGAGGGTCCATCCATCGTCCAATAGGAACCCTAGGAAAACCGGATGAATAATTACAGGACAATAAATACAGGTAAACATAGTATGCCCTGGTTTATCATTTTGACTGCTTAAATTTTAAACCCCGAGACATAAACATATTACAAATAAATCTTCACCTTGCCAGGGTCACTCTGTGGTCTTGGAACCTTTCTGAAGCATTTATTAAGAGACAGGTTATGCCGAATGGAGTTCTGTTGGGGACAAATAACATGACACACTCATAGAATTCATAGAATTCCCCATCCAATCAGAGCTAAGTCAAGCTGTGTGTTCAACACAAGAAAGGAACAGTTTGAAACCTATCCAAAGATTATTATACAATAATCACAAAGGTAACATAATCAAAACACATTATCCATTAAAATGTTGAATCCTTACCTTCCATCCCCGGCCAGCTCGGTTGTAGTAGGGGAACGTGTCACTGATCCAGGTATAGATGTCATTCAAACTCAACTTCTTTTCAGGGGCAGATGCGATCGACATGGCAATGAGAGTAGCATAGCTGTGGGGGGGCTTCCCCTTGGAGTTACAGGGCGATGGGGAGGGCACGGGTGGCAGCAGGTCTCCTCTCTCCCTCCCTCTGTCTCTCTTCTTATCCCTCTCTGCTCCTCTGTCCCTGCCGGATCGCAGGCTGCTGACTCCCAGCTGGGGCAGCCAGTCTATGCTGGTCAGACTGGAGTCCAGGTCTGTCGTCATGATGGGTTGTTTCTTCTTTTTTTTCCTAAAAGAGGTCAGATAAGGTCTGTCTCAACAAGTCTGTTTACTTTGCTTTGGGCATGAAATGGAGCGGGAAGGATTCCCCTCTCCCATGTAATCCAATACGATCAGCCATTCTTGTTCCAGTTGGTGTCGTTTACAAGACAGTAAGTTGACACCCGAAGAGGATTTGCACTGTACTTGGAAATGTTACATTAACAAGACAAGGAGTAGCACTAGTCTATGTATGTACAAACTCCACATGTAGTTCATTAAGAGCTATGCAGCATTTGTTGTGAGAAAGTTTGACTCTTACCTCTTTGTTATTACCCAAGGCCCAAGGCCTCACACAGTGATAATATTTGATGTTGATGTCATCAGATCTGCACGAATCAAGTGTCAGCTGTTAAATCCGACTTTTAAACTTCTCAAAACTCTCCCGTTCCCAAGCAGTCGATCTGTGCCTGGCCTCTTGTCATGCTTTCGCTTTTCAAAAGTTTGTTTTACTTACAAGAAACAAAAAAAGTTATCGCAGGCAGCTTCCTTTTTCTCTCCCTCCCTCTCTTCAACCCCTCCCTTTTTTTCTGTATGTCCCAGAATAACGTCACACTCTCCTCCCTTTGTGTGACATCAGACTATGGGCCCTGCCTCTGAGTTCCTGGCCACACCTCTTAGAACTTGAGATGAATGTTTTTGGTGGAGCAGTAGAATGCATGGAACAGCAGAAAAAACAAACCAGTTCCTTCTTCCTTCTTCCTTCTTTTCTGGTTTAAACAGAAAAAAAAAAAAGTTGTCTCATTCAAATGTAGTTTGAAGAGGTAAAAAATTGTAGAATTGTTTTAGATATTAGAAAGGGAATCAGACTACTTGAATGCCCTTATCCAAAGAGACATACAAGAATGTTACCTGGTTAAAGGTGCAGACATTAAACATTGCCCACGAACAATTCACATGCCAAGACAGCTAACAAACAACATACATCAAACAACAACAAAAACAACATCAACAAAATACTATGTAATTCAGCGAAACCAAAGAGGTATAGATGTAACATTATTAGCAATAGTGCAAAGCAGTTCAGCACAACATAAATTCCTATTTGGTGATACTACATCCTAAGCAGTTGTATTGGAACAGCATAAGAAGTGTTGGTCACTCTAGTCTCTAAAGAGCAGAAATAGGCCAGCAGGCAACCGTCATTGTCTTCACTTGTATAGGCCAGAAAAATAGAAATGTATAGGCCTTGGATGAGCTGTAACAGGTGCAAACAAACCCTAGCAGAAATAAGACATGGCACAAACATAAACAACGCATGCAGGTATTCATTCTGGAGGATGGCGCCCGCCACAATATGAACCCCCATTCCCTTCTCTAGCAGGTCCAATGTTGTGCACATTGGGGCTTGTACATACTATGATAAGAAATAAAATCAGAGTGAGTTAATGTTTATGCCATGGGTAGATTATAAAGTGGTCATTATAGATAGCTTTATACATTTTTAGTTATTCATTTGTTACTTAATACATGTTATTAATTTGGTTATTTAGGCCAAATTGTAATTAGTTCTCTAATCTATTAAAAATGTTGAGTTGAAGCTCTCCTCAGTTGCACCCACTCTTTCCATAACTAGAAACGTTTTCAGAGCAAACCCCACCCAAAACTAGCCTGGCAAGCCTTGCTGCCGCTAGGTGCGTCTAGATTTCTAGGCTAACCCAAAACAGCTATTTAACAAATATTATTTTGCCAAGAGGACGGGCTATATGAAGACTGGCAGTTGTGCGAACAAATAATACCCATGATTTATTTGACGGAAGAAACACTAGCGAATCATTTTCTAGCACACAACATACACGATAGTAGGCGGGCCTTGTCCAGCAAAGTAGCATATTCGGGTGCAGACACCCGACGATGTCTGACAATGCGGAGTCCCCAACAGAGTCTCAAAATGAGGAGCCTTCGGTTCCACCTGCGACAACTCCGGGAGACTCGGCCATATCTGACCAGAAGAAAAAAAGTATGAAAATATAAGTGCATGACATATAAATGGGAGCAATGTTTACACTGCCTGATGCTAAATGCTACATGTAGCTACTTCCGCATATGGTAGCATTTTGTTTACATGGCTTACGATTCCCGCTATATGATGTGCAGTGTCTGGCAAACATAAAATTTGACAAGCTACTTTTCATACCAGTAGGCTTTATATACGTTCCCCATTGCTGTTATATAATTGAGTTTAAGAAACACATTCGATGTACACTATTAGGCCTAGTGCTTGTTATTATGTTATGTTTTGTACAGCTACAGTATTCCTCTTTGGAAGTTGCCCTATCTGGAAATAAATGAGATTGTTTCGAATGATCTGTTTTTGTAGTATGGATGCTACTTGTCATTTTGATTCCCATAATGTATCTCTTTCTTTAGTTGATGTGCTGTTGAAGGCAGTAGGGGACACACCTATAATGAAGACCAAGAAGTGGGCTATGGAGAAGGGGAGAACTATACAATCCCTTTCTCAGTTCATTGCAAAGTTCCTCAAACTTGACCCCAATGAACAGCTGGTGAGGACTGGATTCATCTCTCTGGCTAATCTCTAATGCCCAATGTTGTAAACATTGCTTTGTCTTTGTTTTTAATTCCTAATACATTTCTCTTACCGCACGCTTTTCAGTTCATTTATGTCAACCAATCGTTTTCTCCATCACCTGACCAGGAAGTCGGCGTGCTATTCGAAGTGAGTACTGGAAATAGATTTGTTTTTAATTCAGTTATTAGATATGCTTCATTTGTTAGAAATCACTCATACAATGCTTATATAGTGCCAGAATTAATTCCAGTGATGGATTCACACTGTTTTTCATTCTATATATTGTGTAGTAAAAATCAGGCTGGATAAATCGTCCATATGCTTACACATGTGGTTAACATTATTCCCGAGCAAAGTGAGCTAAATAAGAAATGCGCAAAGCTCCTTCAGCAATGCATACCGCATTTGTTTGCATTTGTTTGGAAGACTGGTAAGGACATTGATTGATCTCGAGACCGAACAGTTAAATAACAATGAGGAAAAAACAACTCCTCAAGCCGGGAAGTCTTATATATAATACGATTATTATTACGTTATTATTGTTAGATCTTGGCAAGGCCAGTAGGAGGTGCTGTATGTGAGCAAGTCTGACTGCAACTATCCCCGTTTGAGAGTTGTCCGCTTCCTTAAAGGGGCTGTATGATTTGATAGTAGTAAAGAGAGAGAGTAGAAGAGAGCAAGATCCCTCCTCATCTATGTTTCTCCGCCATTGAACAGTGTTGCATTCACACACCTGTGGTGGAGCGATGAAAATGCTGTGTGCGAATGTGATTGACAGGCTAGATGGATTCCCTGAAACAATCAGGGAAGGGATGCACTGTTTGGTCAGAAATTAACCAGGAGCAGTCTAAAATCAATTATATCATCTTTATACAATGCGCAGGCTGCAGTCAACCAGAACAGATATTCTCAGAGTATTTCACCCACTAATAGCTGATGGATGGCACTTGCAAAAACTACAGCACCCTTTTAAGGACTTAAATGAATGCATTTCAAAGTTGTATAGATTGTTCAGACGTTGAAAGTGTATGGGTAAGATGTTTCTGAGTAGTAAAGTGATAAGAGGGATATTTGTTAGATAATACACATGTAATCACATCAGTGGCTACAGAGGCAAATACTTTTTAAGGTTCCACTTTTGAAATGTCAATTCTTGGGTCTTGTTCTGAGTTAAATGTAAAGCAGTATTTAAGATTTGGAGCAGCAGTTAATGTTCGTTAGGTTAGTAAATATGTTAATACTGAAAGATATTTTGTATGTTCTAGGATGCACCTAATGTGTACTTAATACACATTAGATGCATATAATGTTTTACAAAAAGATGTCCAATCTCTCATGTTCTTTTTTGCAGTGTTTTGGCAGTGATGGCAAGCTGGTTCTACATTACTGTAAATCCCAAGCCTGGGGTTAGCATTTTTTGCTTAACTCCATATTGGTTATTCATTTAACTTGTAACACTTTGTTAACCAAGGTATACACACTAGAAAAACAAATTATAAAGTGTTATTTTTTCTTTGCCAATTTATTTCTGATGTTGGATGTTTTTTGTACATAACATTGTAAATAAATATTGTTACTATTTAAACCCAATATCTTTTGCTCATTCCTGTTGTTTGTGGAATACTGATTTGGCACCCAAAACACATTAACTTAAATCATTGGACTAGTAGGGATTTGGATTTGCACTGCACTGGCACAGATTGGTGAGCATCAACAAGCACTACTTCACTGTATAATTTCACAGTTTCTTCAACTGCCAACCTGGAGAACAGCGCAAAGTAGAATTCCCATGCTCATAGGTTACTTTCACTGAGTGTAACGCTACAGTGCCAGCAGCGAAGGAAGGTGAGCAGGGAGGAGAGGAAGAGGTGACGGGACAGAGCGGCACCACCCCAGATGGACTCAGAGGGATTACATCATTCAGGAGAGGGTTGTGACATTAATTCCCAAGAAAGACTGAAAAGAGTTGGGGCAGACACCCTTTCGTAGTGTCATCTGCGTCCTGACCCGAGAGCGTGGACGATGTGCGTCTAGAGAGGCAGTGGTCCCGGCTCATGCTGATGGTGGAGTATGGAAGGAACAAGAAGAAGTCCAGGATGAGGAGCAAGCCATGCTGCTATTAGAGGGGATGGAGGACTGGACATAAACGCTCTTTACGTAAATCATATCTTGCCATTTTTTATTGAGTACGTAAGGTGGTTGTTGGCGTAAAAAGCACGGATTTCTTGCTGCTTACCAGAAAGACTGCATGGCTTGAGACATTTTTTTAAAAACAGGTAGGCACTTATTACTACAAATTACTACAAATATAACCACACAGTGTGCTATAATGGACCTACCTGCTTATTACCTGGATTTTTAAACACTTAAAAATGCAACACCATATTATTACATTTATTTGTATCGATTTTTAAGGTTCTAAACTGGACTTCTTTCAGGGTTCAGTTATATGATCTTTTGAAGGCAGTATATACAAAAAGCCACCAAAATAGAGCTTACTCTTGGTCTTTACCATGTCACTTGTCATCACCTGTCATCAACATTTAAGTATTTTGTTATTTTTATGTAATATGTCATTCATACAATTGAAACATGAACTTAAAAGGAATCATAGCATACATCTGGCTTATGAAATCAACTTGATTATTTAATAGATTAATTAATAAGGTGTAAGTCATGTCTCGTAGTTTATTATGATCTTTGATCAATGGTGATTTAGTGGTCACTATGTTTTCTATGACTCCCTCAGATAGGATATCATGTCCTGTCATGTCAATGTGAATTCTAAACGTACACATTAAGCATCAACAGCAGCCTGTGAATATGGCGTGTCATGCCATGCATATGAGCTGTGATCTGGGATGAACTGTACATTGTTTAACAGAGCTCAATAATGCCGCTTAACCTATGGTCTTGTTGCATTTCAGGGGCTGGGGACATGCGAGCATTCGTATGACACAGTGAGAAAGAGAGAGAGGGACTTGACGGAGGAGGGCTTTAGAGTGGGTGTCACACTACAACACACCTAACACAAACAGACCAAAGCTGATTAACGGGGATTACTTGCAAAAATTTCATTTAGAATCTAGGCTTATCCATAATTTCATCAAAAAAGTAATCTCTTGTTTATTACCGCCTCCATCTTGTCTACAATTTGAGGTTTTAGTCAAGGAGTCTCCGTAATGAGAGGCAGGGCCCGGCCAGCAGCTCTTAATCTGGGAGTGCACAGTTCTTAACCTAGGTCACTGGACAGTGTGTACTACTGATGCCCTGGAACGCCTCCTTCCCAACATCCACCCACAGATGGAAGGGGGCTGTTATGTGACCCTGGCTAGAGTCATGACTCAGACCTTAAACACAACATTACTCACGGCCATCCTATGGAGACCACGCTGGAGGAGTTTGGTTAAACGTCACTAATGAAATTACAGTCTGGACTCTCCTACTCCTACTTGTAATTAGCACAT
The DNA here is from genome assembly GCA_900302425.1 of Brosme brosme. Classification (NCBI taxonomy): domain Eukaryota; kingdom Metazoa; phylum Chordata; class Actinopteri; order Gadiformes; family Lotidae; genus Brosme; species Brosme brosme. Next base: position 11,383 of record OMKX01001326.1, read on the forward strand.
TCAATCAGTTGAAGCAAACCTTATAATTGATTAATATTCGTTGAATTAGCGCCACAAACCGATATTAACTAGCTTGACTTGGTTGCTGAGGAGATGTTGCGGTCCAGGGATGATTGGTCACATCGTCGCCATGGTGACCCTTAACAGGATCAAAGAGTAAAGCTCTGCAGACAGCATATGCCCTCACATCCTGCTGCTTTCCCACATGCAGGACCACCCTGCATGCTAGTCCTTCCTGTGTGTTCATGTCTCTGCTCCATCTGTCTCTAGTCCACATGTGTTATAACTTACACTATTCTTATCCTGTCCTCCTCTCATTTCATACTCTTGATCCTCCTGGCTTTTAATCCATACTGCATCCACTGTGAACTGTTACATCACCTTGGTGCCCTCATATCATCTCTGCATCTTCTTATTTTGTTTAGTCTGAAATCTGCTTACGCAGCGTAACCTCATCACATCTGCGTCTCCCCCCTCACCCCCTCCCCCTGCTCTCCTAACTGGA
>OMKX01001329.1:0-10129 GCA_900302425.1 Brosme brosme
CTGGGTAGCCATTTGTAGGATGAAGAAGGGGGGATGGCTGCTGCTGCTGGTGTTGCTGTTGGTGCTGTTGCTGCTGCTGCTGCTGCTGTTGGTGCTGCTGCTGTTGGTGGTGCTGCTGCTGTTGGTGCTGCTGCTGTTGGTGCTGCTGTTGCTGCTGCTGCTGCGCTTGGGGCGCCGACTGCTGCATCCACGGCGGGTGTGTTGGCGCGACGGCGGTGTGCAACTCTGGCTTCTGGACGCGCATGCTCTTGACGGGCTGCAGGATGGGAGCCTGGGTGATGGCAGTGACCGTGGTGGCAGACGGCTGGGAGCCCGCTGCTCTGCTGCCCAGCTGGTTGCTGTTGAAGGAGTTGGAGCGGATGGGCATGTTCTGCTGCCAGGAGGGCGAGAGGTCCTGGTTGTTGCCGTTTGCGGGTGACGACTGGGACTGAGCCGTGGCCGGGGCCTGGGCCCAGGACTGGGGATTGTACATGTCCAGGTTGTGACTGTTCCGGTTAGGGACCAGCATGGACTGGGGGAGGTTGTTCCCGTTCATGTAGGAGGGAGAGGAGGCTGGCCCCCCGCCCTGTCCCTGGTCAGTGGGGCTGTGGCGGCTGCCCTGTTGGGCCGCGTACGGGGGAGGCGGCTGCCGGCTGCCCCCAGCAATGTAGTCCGTCTGCGGGGACTGAGACCAGCCGGTGGGGAAGGTGAACTTGCTGCCTGCCGAGCTCTGCATGATGATAGGCTGCCGGCCGACGGGCACCGGGCTTATGCCGCGCTGGTTCTGCGGGGCGGGGTTGGAGTAGCCGTCCTGGGGCCAGGCCCCCTGGGGTACCGGGGAGATACGGGGAAGGTACTCCATGTTGCCGGAGAAGCGTTTGGTCGACGGGTTTCCGTCCCAGTTGGGTGGCGGGGTGACGCTGCGCACCTGAGGCTGCAGGTGCGGGTTGACTCTCTGGCCGTTGCCAGGGTGACCCTGGGGGAAAGCGGGGGGCGGTCCCCGTGACGGCAGCTCCCCTTGGGGACCGGGACTGTCTGAGCGGTACATCATACCCTCCAACCCCATGGGGCTGTGTCTCTGTAGCAGAGACTCCTTGGAGCCCTTCCAGCTGGACCTCCTGACCACTGGCTGCTGGATATGAGAAGCACCTACTGACCATAACAAAGAATAAGGACTTGACATCTCAAAATATACAACGAGATATTTTTAAGCCTATAGAAGGATAACTGCATAATCTTTGGGATAGACATTACTGAGACCCACCTGGAGCTTTGATGCCAGCATTGATGGGACGGGAGGCAGTCGCGGCTACTATCTCCCTGACTGGGTCCTGGTAGCTCATCTTACTAATGTACTCCAGCGCTGCCTCTATACTGCGGCTGTTGGTCTGCTTCAAAGCACGGATCCCTATTTCCTGAAACAGAAATATTTTTTTCATGGTTGAATTCAGTTTGCTGGTGATGGCAAGTACAACAGTGTGGTCATAGCAGCTTGCCTGCAAACTGTAGACGAGCTAAAAAATCTAAAACATCAATAACTCAACTAGTATGCCAAGAAGTCAACATTTACTGAATAGATTACCAGTCTAGAAACAAACTCCCCTATTCAATGCCCAAGTCTGTCTAGTGTCCCCTAGATAAAACCGACAATGTCAGTATAGAAATGTGCGTGTATTTACTAACCAATATGAATCATCTCATTCTCACCTCTTCAAACCCAGCAGACATAAGCCACAGAAGCATTTGATTGTTCACTTCGCTCGTCCCGCCCGGATTTAATGGCTCATTGGCGAAAGGCATGAGGGACTTTCGGATCTCCTGCAATGCTTTGTGGTATGGGTTTCTGGCGGACCGACCAGGTTGTCTTGGGTCTTCGGGAAGCATTTTCCCAGAGCTGCCCATATCCACCTTGGCCGGGTCCGAGGGCCTGGGAAGGTTCCGGAGACTTTCACGGATTTCCTGCAGCATGTGCTCGCTGTTGTTGCTGACAGGGAACGGCTTGGGTCTCATCTGTCTGTATCCTTCGGGTTTCTCGCTTCTCTTCATGTAAGAACATGTGTGATGACGGTCAAAGGGATGAAGAAGAAGGCAGTACCGCTCTGCAGCGTTGGTACCAGGGTTCCGACAACAGTTGATAACGACTCCAGTATCTTCTTCACGTGCACATGCTTCCACAGCACTGTTGACAAAACACAAATTGTGACTATGAACTCAAAAGTCTACTCGCCATGTTAATCAACATAAAGACGACAGGCAACTTTACAAAACAGGAAAAATGCACCAACCGTGCCTCTTAAAGAATGATGGACTACTTACAATGGAATGCTACTTGCACAACTGGATTTAGCTATGTGAGGCATGCGTTTCACAACAACACAAGTATGCTTCAACCATGTTGTGTGGCAGGTTTCTATCACAGCATGTGACATATCAGCATATGTGTACGAAAGCCACCTCTCTCTAAAATGACAATTCAGCTAAAATAACGCATCAGGTGCAACTCCCCGTTTATCCACTTGCTATGGGATTAGCTGTGGATGCTAACAGGGGGGCTGATAGTATGTTAAGTTGCAATGTTATAAGATAACATAACTTTGTATTATTCCCGCATATAATTATACCACAATAACCTATGATTCTAATTTAGTTTGTTATTGATTTGGCTAAAATAGTGGCCAATCAGTGCCACTGCGGCCTGAATGTAACCAAATGGCATCCATTTCGGTTAGCCAGCCTGACAAGCTAGCCAGCTAACGTTACCTATAAAACAGGACGCAGGTTCGCTTTATGGCTCTACACACATTTATCATCAGTCAGGGTTTGAAAACAACTTACCAGTGGCGATACGCTATCGATCTCCTCACTGCGATTAATATTAAATTACAAATAACGACGGGCCGTAGCACCAACTGCGTAACACAAACGTATTTTTCTATTCGTTTCCCAACAATGCAGCGCTAACGCTCTGTTAGCTGTTAAATTCCTAGGATGTCTGAGTGACAAGTACGGCAACAGCACGTCAACTGGTCACTAAATGAACCATACACACCCCCAGTGAGGCTTGTACTTTACTTTAGCAATACAGGTGTAGTGGATAAAAGTAGATTTAATTAAATGGTTCCAAAGTCCCTGACATAATTAACATTCCATAGAGAAAACGAGTTATGAAACAGCCATAAAAGTCTAATTGTGCACTGTCTGTATTTGAGTCATAATGAAACACCAATACCATAGGCCACATGTACAGCTCAACAAATATTAAATTCCCCTTGCCTATGTTTGAATAACACAATTCCCATTCATTGTCATCATGAGAACCTTTTCTCTTTGCCTGCCTAAACCAATGGTTGAGACCACTCTCATGGGGGTTGAATAAAGGTCAGGCTCAGTCCAACCATGCCATCCATGGAATGCATCCCCTTTGTAGTTGTATTTAACTAACTCACAATGCCATTCCATTTAATTTTGTCAAAGTCAAAACCACATCTATACAACTATGCACCTACATACAATTATGGTTGGAAAAGGGGGAACTCCTTAGGAACTCACATTTATTGTCATACTCGGAAATAAGGCAATAAAAGTCCCTGTAACAAATAAATCAAATATCTGACTAATAAAAATGCAGAGCCCTCAAGCAATTGCTGTACATGAACGAGGAGGATAATTTGGTACAGAGAGAACATCTCAGTAAAGTGGATGTATTTTTTATTAACAAACCAATTTAATAGGACTTTCTCACAATTATTTAATGCTGGGAAGTCAAACAATCATGTAGCATCAATCTCACTCAAAAACAACCCAGCGAGACTAATGCTCACAAAAATGTTGATGCAGTATGATACAACAACTTGTCAAATACATTTCCACAGCATTATTGTAAAAAGTGTGTCAACTTGATATTGTAAAAAAAAAAGAGTATACACATATATGATGTGAATGTAATGGCATGGGGGAAAAAGCACAACACAAACACTTAAGATAGTTATCTACACAGGCACCTGTCTGTTCACAAATATGGCTTCTCCGTCTGTGCCACAGACGAGGCACTGCCCGAGCACGTCCAGACTGTTGACCGACAGGGTCTGGCTGGGCAGCATGTGGGTGGTCTCCAGGCGCCCCTTACTGGAGTCTCCATTGAGCCAGGCGCTGAGGGACTGGCCCCCTCCTGCTGGAGCCACAGCGCTGCGAGAGAGGACGCTGTTGTTCCTGCCGCCTGGATGCCAAACACACAAATTATCAAATGTCATGTTTTATGTCATTCAAAGAGCCAAATGCCTAGTTAGGGAGGGGTTGAATACATGTAAAATTGAAATAACATGAAACACAGAAAGTTGTTGAGTGAAATATTAAAGATGCAATGCGTAAAATTGAGGCACACCCAGTTAGTGAGCAGGTGACTTTCAGAAAAAACAAAAACAATAAACAGTGTTCTGTCGACTCAACTCTTATATGCTATGCAACTATGTAGCACGAACCAGCGTAGCTCGGCTAGCTAGATGCGTGAGTGTTAGGGGTTTTGGGAGTGTCTATATTACAATTATTGTAAACAAAGAGAGAGTTACGGACTGGCCAGCATTTCTTTGAATACATCAGTGATTTTATTGTTACATTTATTGAAATCCCTATTAATCAGCACTGACTACAGATATGTCCAGGTTATTTTAAACTAAGAGCTAGTTGAAATGTTAAAAATTAGGATTCAATACAACCACTTTTTATTAAATAATATGGACAACTCACTACTCTAGCTATGCTTAATCTCAGATGGGTAAAAACCAAGAATGGTGACGTCAAAGGGGGACTTGCCTTGTAGGAAGGAGATACTCTCGGAGCTGGACGTCATCTCCCAGTGTAGCAGCGAGCCGTCCTCTGAGCAGGTGAACAGGTGGTCCGGGTTGGTGGGATGGAAGTGGACCTCCCACACTAACCCAGAGAGAACCCAAAATGAACCTCTTAATACACACACAAAGCAACAGTCTTCGGTCTTCATTCCTTTAAATATCATGCAATTAAAATAAACTTCTTAACCTTGTTTGCTACTTTCACAATCATACCTTTTACCTGCTCCAACAGGTAACCATTTAATAGTTATTTTTGCCTCCAAATCCAAATGTATTTGGGTCCATGGGAGCAGGCTTACCTTTCAACCAATATGTTCAAGAGGATAAGAGTCATCGTATCATTAACTGTTTCTAAAAAATCGAAATCATAATTCTCCCACATATCCCCTGTGCCGATTACCTGTCTCACTTGAAAACGCACCACATAGTTGTAAGCAAGATATGCTTTGCATGTGCCGTGTGCCCTATCCCATGGCTTTCAGCGAGAGGAACAAGGAGAATAGTATGACTTTTATGATGGCTTACTTTCAGCGGTGTGCGCCTCCATTAGCGAAGCGGGCGCCTTGCCCTGCCTAGCGTCCCAGATACAGAGCATGCCGTCTTGGCCTCCTGTGGCCACAATGTGCTGCTGGTTTGGATGTCTGGCCACGCAGTGCAGGGGTACTCTGTCCCCAGTCCTGGGTGGCAAAGAGTTTAAGTTAACATAGCAAACAGTCACAAGCGGTCGATCCTCCTTTGTGTGGGTTTAATTTATTTGAAGAAGTATAGGCTGGGAGAAGTATACCCTTTAAGAACCTGTGACGGTTGTATTCCATTCTGCATTCTACCTCTCTGTTTTTAAAGGGATCACCATGTGATTCATGATATAGTATTGGTCACTTTGCTTCAAAAATATTTTTGTAAAAACAAAATACCACACAATGTCTAGTCTGACAGTGACCATTCAACTCAGAGTATTACTGGTTTCTAGGAGGACCTTACTGGGAAAGTATCTGTGCTGGTGTGTTGCTCTGTTGTCTGAAATCCCAGATCTTGATTTGACCAATGGAGTTCACAGTTAAAATCTCAGTTGTCCTCAGAAAAGTCACAGCATGAATGGTGCTGCTGTCCGCATTGTCTGATAAAATCAACAAAGTCACGTGTGAGTCAAATGCATGATAGCTAACATTGCAAAAAATTATTATCGGCATATGATGTATAAATACGACATGGAAAAAATATTTTGGGGTGTGCATTTCATTACGTTATGTTATGTTAATGCATTTAATCTGTAAAAAGGGAGACAATTATTTTCTTTGGCACCTATTGTACGAATAACTGTTTGCTGGTCTGCCCTGAAGAGGTTTATCCTGCCGTCTTCACCAACTGTAACGATCTCCGGGCTTTTACATACGACCCCGGTGCATGGAGCATTATCACAAGGGTAATGATGTGCCCTTGTCCAACGCTGGGAAACTGATATGGTCTGCAGTGAGGGGAAAGAAAAATTACTGTTCTTTCTGTCCCCTTCCTCTACACAACAACATCCCCATTATCATAGGTTTTCAGTTGGCTTGCTAAATACGGAGTCTGGAAGAACAAGTCTGGAAGATGTCACATTGCTATTATCAAAGGCTTTATTTGGAATATGAATACCTGGCTGTTTGGGTGAAGGTGGTATATGGTCACTGCTCCCGTTGACGATGCCGTCACAATTCTTTCTTGGTCCAGGAACTATTATTGTAAATGAGTATCAGCCCAAACACATATAACTGTTAGGATAAGTTGTTATTATTGTCCTTTGTACTGGAATTCTACTTTTAACCGTTTTCTCTATGAGAGTCACTCTGTGGCAAAACATTATATTGAAGTTAATTGATTAATTAATTCTTCCCTCCCCAGGCAGGTATCTTACGTGAAGATCCAGAACATCTCCACCGTGCTTGCATTCACATAAGAGCTGGGGATCTCCTTCAAATTCAGCTTCCATGCCAGAAATAACTTCATCTCCAACGGACCAGATGGAAATCTTGTTTTCCTGTAAAGTATTGACAATCAGGCGATTTGGATATAACGGGTTAGCAAGAGGCAATACGTTAATAATAGCAATACGGTAATAATAGTGGTGCTATACTATCAAATCAAAATAAGATGGTCCATTTAGCATAATACCACTGATGTACGAGCTTCTCACCTCGTTGTCCCACGATCCAGTTGCAAAGACATCTGGTTGTTGTAATGATGAAGAGGATACCGGCCTCCATCTCGTTTTGCTTATTTTCTGGGAGACGTATTTGGCATTTGTACCCTCCATTGAAAAAATACACCTTTGTGTGGTGTACAGTCAGTACGTACTGGATTTAGCTTAGCAACTATGGACATACAACTCGTACACTACCGCCTTCACTTAACCTGGTACGGTGGCCTGGAGACATCAAACTCTTCATAACCAAGTCCCCCTAGTGGCCAATAGCCAATCAATTGCGACAAATCCTATGGACAAATCTGTTTATTATCCTTCGCAGAGTGTAATTTCCCTGTGCATTGAGCGTTGGTAAATGCAAATGCATACAGCTGTTCCATTTATTGAAACGCTAATGTTTGCAAATTAGTGTTATCCAGGACCATGCTGAATAACTAATATTTTGGTGTAGTGTATTCGATGTCTGGCGACGCCTCCCAGTCTCCATCTGCGTTTGAGGTCGTCAGCTTCCTCGGCAGAACCGTTGGCGCAGGCGCGGCACTGACACTTGCTGTCTACTTGCTCCGAAAATTGTGTTTAATAATGGCCTGGAAATCTGGAGGAGCCAGCCATGCGGAGCTTGTCAACAACCTTCGCAGTGAGTTGCAATGTATTCACTATTCAAATGGAAAGAATTCCTCAATAATCGGCTTGCAATTAAAATACAGGAGCGTGCATAGCTAGCTGACTGCTAGCTATGTAGTTGGTAAGCATGATATGTGTTGACCTGGAGTAACTTCACCCCACCCCTTCTCTCTGCACGCCTACGCTCGTAAACACGTTCACAAACGGGAGCTTTGAGGACATAGACCCAGTCAAGATACTTCTTTATTCTGAATGTAGATGTGACTTTATTTGTATTACAAGGCAAGCTTATGATCTCAGGACAACGGCTAAAGATGCGTCATTGCGGCTTGTTGTTTGCTAGCTATAGCAGTCTTGCTTGTTCCCCTGCTCAAAATATTTGGCTAACATCATTGCGATTTTAATTTGCAGGTAGATAACGGTATCATGCTGCAACTAAAACGAATACCGTGGATGGGCCCCGTTGTATGGGTTTAATAATGTGTTTAAGTGAGCAACCCATAATACATGGTACAATTGTTCACCTACAAATACAGCATAGGGCTCCTAATGTTTGCATCACTAAGTGATGCTCTGCTCTCCAGTTCATCTAATATTTAACCTCATGGGGTTAAATGCTTCAGTATCAAGCCTATTCCTGCAAGACATGTGAACGAGGAGTAAACAGCTTCCAACATCTATCATCTAGTAGACGTGTTACATTCATGTGTAGTAGGCTAAAGTCCATAATATTGTTTGGCAGTCGGTTCAGCCGTTTAGCTTGGTAACAAACGTTTGGGTGATATATTGTTGTCTGCTGTGTGATTCTTGTATGAGGCATTTTGATCTTGAATTTGTACAACATTACATTGTGAAGGCTAGGCATGGCTGCCAAATACATTATTTTCAATGAAATGCCTATACAATAAGCAATATATTTCGAATATTTTCAGGACGTGCATTTGTTATTCCTTTTGTGAGATTTTGCCGCAGTATTGATTGCAGTCGATTTGGTTTATCTGTAGCCGTATATGGCATTGCTTTGAAGTCATTTACTTTAAACAGAGTCTTAGTTTTTCAGATACCTTATTGTATCTCATAATAATAGCCCTAGTTTATATCATGTTTTATGTTTACAAAACACCACTTAATTTTCTGGCTCAGCTTTTTGCTTTGAATGTAAGATTATACTTTTATGGGAACATTATTAACAGGCAATCAACAATGCTGTTGTTGTTGTTACATAATATAATATGCTTAATAATATGTTTTACATAAGGGAACTGTTAAAACCCTTAATGACACACACACAAACACTTGAAGAGCATGAAATTAAAAAGAGTGAATTGAAACTGCTCTGGCACTGGTGTCTGGCACTGAACGTCCTTGCAGTGCATATGTCGTGTGTGTTATGCTGAGCCCCAGCCAGCCTGATTCTCTGAGGGTGAGGGGGTTCCTGTGGGGCACCGGCTGTCTCTGGCACTTCCTGGTGCCGACAACAACTGCTAGTCCAAACCTGCTGTGAAAGATCATACAGAGAACAGTGACCATTTGTTTACGGGCACATGTGTGGTTTCCTTGTGTGCATGCATACATGTCACAGGTTTTAGACACAAGGAGTTTTAGAAATGTTCGGGCCTAGCTGGCACAGTAAAATGTCCTTGTATGAATGTACCCCTCCGCAGTGGAGTGGTGATCGTCAGAGTGATCCGATAGCGTCACCTAACCATGTACCCTGACTTATTGGGAGCGTGTGGTAGCGTCACACACACTTATTATTAGTGTAACTGCTGCTGCTGGTATGTAGAGGCAAAGAAGGTCAATATTTCAGATGTTTAGCATTTTTTTTAAACATTTGCATACATTCTTTGAAAAGCAATTAACATGATAAATAAACCTAGCATTTTAAGGCACTTTTAAGACATTTCTTCATATTCCATCTCACAAAATTAACATTGTTCCACTATTTCCCCAGCCAAGTCTACCTAGTTGAAGACTAATTTGATCTCTTGAATTGCGATCCATGGCAATTAGAGCTGTCCCAAACGATTATTTTTCAAACGATTAATCTAGCGATTATTTTTTTTCGATTAGTCGACATATCTAATGATTAATTTTACGATTAATCTAACGATTATTTTTTCAGTTACCGATTATTTCACATTACTTGATCAATGTAATTTTTAACACTATATGGATATCAAAACATTTCTTGTTAACATATCAATATTTATTAAACGTTTCTTTAACATGGCACTTTTCTGTGCAATTAAATTGTGCAAACATGGCAATTAAATTGTGCAAACTGCAAAATAATGCATTCTGATGCCAGATGTAGCATCTAACAAAATTAATTATAAGAAGTCACCCAGGAGGAATATACCAAAAATAAAAATACTTTTCTACTCCTTCCTCACTCTCTGTGTCTGTGTGTGTGTGTTGAATTCAAGATATAGTTTGACGGTTGGAGTGGAGGAATGATAACATGTCAACATGATCCGGCGTCAGGCCAGCCCTTACA
>OMKX01001340.1:0-12018 GCA_900302425.1 Brosme brosme
CACACACACACACATACACGACGGTGATCTTTGAGTATCACCTCATTGGCTGTATCCAGCTGCCACTGTAAGCACCCTGCTCCAATCCCTCTCACTACCTGTTTTCTTGTTTTTTTTGCTTGTGTCATTAGTGTGTCACCTGTGCTAATTAGTAGTTTGTTCCTTAGTTCATGCCCCAGTTGGTCAGTTTGTTTATCCAAGGTTTGGTTCTGTCGCCGTGTTTTTATGAAGTAAAGCATCCCTTCGCTGAGTCTGATCTCAACATTTGGGTTCTCCTCCCTGCGCGAGCTGTGACCGTTGCTGCATAAATGGACTGCAGCTATAAAGCAAGAATCCGACTAGATCACAAGTCAGTTCACTTTAATTGTGTTAAGATCAGATTACGTAACTATTACTTTATGATTTAGTTTAGAACATATTGAAATGTCCTTTTAATAGTTTGCAAACCTCATACCTTCGCAGCTCTATGTGTAGAGAATTATCTTGCCGTACAAAAACGGTACGATACACAGCAATGCTATTTACACAACACAATTTACTATATTTCAGCACCATGGACAGCACCAATAGCGATCTGACAAGTACAGCTTCTCCGTTTTCTTCTAATAATAATCTAATAATCCTCCGTTATCACTTTCATGATCTTGGATTTTCCCTTCCCTACAATGGATTACTTTTTTATTTTTGTTCCAAGTAAAAAGCGCCCAGCTGTTTAATTGTCCAATGAAGACTACTTGGTCAGTCAAGCGTTTGTTCGGTCGTTCCCATTGCTCACTTGTCTGAATGCAAATACGTAGATATATTCCTATTTCCCAGAGGGCCTTCTTATTAACAGAAATCGACTCATGCATTTTTCGAGTAATCCTTCGCAAATAATTACCAAACTTCTAACTGTCCACACGAGTTGTTTTTATGCAACGTTGCGTTGGACAAATAACATACAGAGCAATACTGCAACGGACGGGCCAATAAGCACCTTGTTTTGAAACATGTGTAGGCAGAACAACAATCAGGGCGGCTATTTTACTACCTTGATGGGGAAACAAAGCCATTGCAAACATTCAGTAGACTACAATTGTGGAGGGCAGTCTTTGTCCCTCGAGTAGACCAGCAGCTTCTCCTCTCTCCCCGACACAGTGTGAGCTGCTTCGAAAAATGAACCAGAGCCGAGCACTTACACCGCTGCTCACCGATTCAAGTCAAGTTAATATGCGACTGTAGGAGTTTGGTGGTGGTGGCGGCGTGGATGGGTGGGTGCTTCAGCATCGAGTGCGGATGGTTACCCTTTTATCAAATGCTCAGGACTGAACTCTCGCCAAACTGGCTTCAGGCAACAGAAGTGGAAAGAATTGAGTGGGCAGAGCAGCAATGTTAAAACTACAGTAGTCAACAAAAGCAAAACTTCAGTTCCCAAAGGACACTGACATAGGCTAATGCAACACACTATTAAATATAGTGTCTGGTTGGCTGGATCTAAAGTCGGAGAACTTCCGTCGAAGTTCACGAAATATTTCCTTACACGTAAACAAAGCTAAAGTGTCAATGTTAAATCCGAATTATACATTGTTCAAGCCTCAAGGACAAATAATGACTAGCATTGTGTCAATACAGGATAAACTCACCTTAACCTAAACCTTCTTCTCATCCATACGCTATGGTTCTCATCTGACTCTCGCGCATGATGATGACGTATAAGTTGTATTGTAGAGTACGACCACAAGGGGGCGACAAACGCAAACACATTCAAACATTCTCTGAATGGGCCATAATTATATTATACTAACATTGACAAAAGCGATTAATTATTAGTAACAAATAACAATATTGACAATACATTTAAATAATGACAATGAAACGTTTCAGTTGGACAAAAGGTTTATGAGTCATGTGAGTGGCTGTGGTTTGTGGCATATGGCTGATATATTGGAAATCTGGATCCAATTGGATTGATGACCATGCTTCAAAGCTTGAAGAGAGGCAGTCATCTATACAACACTCCCAGGCACTACAGCTTTCAACAACACACAAGTTACTTGACGTTGGATTCATGGTGGGTGAGACAGAGAGAGGGAAAGAGAGATATAGCCTACATTTGCATACTTTAGAAAAGAAACAGCCTTTCGACTCATATCAAAACACCTCTGAACCGTTTAACATCATTCTTATATCTACTTACTTATCCCTTCTATTAAGACTTAAACCTGCTCTACGTGAAGTGGTTTTCTCATTAGCAGCCTATAGTGGCTTGAGTTGTAGCTACAGTTATAGGCATTATTTCAGACGACAGGCAACACGTGGACTAAACGATTTTAAAAATATACATAGGTCAGGTTTAAATTGGCAATCCAGTGCTTTCTATCATAGAATGCTTGTTTATCTAGTAATGAAACATGTGCTTAACACTTTGTTAAAGAAATAACACATACGGAGCATTTGGAACAAAGTCAGTCAAATGGTCAGTGCTAAATAGGACAATTTATAAAATGAATACTGAATAAAATCTTGAGAATCATGCAGAGTTGAGATTTGTGGGGGGATACAAAACGACAGCAGAAGATGTGATAGAAAATGATGGAGGCTTAAAGGAACATCTTGCCCAAATGATTGATATCATCGCGGAGAGAAATTGTTAACAGGGGCGGGGGGGGCTTTTTCCAGATCCCCTTTGTAGTCATAACACCACCTATGCTGGGGGCTCCTTGGATCAAAGCAGGCCCTAGGCCCTAGGCCCTAGGGCCTAGGGCCTAGGCTGACCCGCGACTACTGATAGTTATCCTTCTGTAGTCAATGACATCAGTCTATTTCCCAGTTCACTTAATTATTAAGGGTAAGTATATAAGGTAATTAGTGTTACAATAACTGTAATATGTAATATGTAACTTCATGTAACTATAATATGTCATATGTAACTTCATGTAACCACAATGTATAATATGTAACTCTTATTTGTAATTCTTGATGTATTATTTGATTGTAATGTACTAGGATCACGGGGGGCGGGAACATAAATGTTAACGGGGAAGCCCGTTCGAGAGTTCTTTGTAAAACCAACTCAGGTTTCGTTACTACTTCTGCGTCTGTAAGTTGTAATAAAGCCTTAATCTTTCAAGCCTAGTCCATCTCGACCTCTCGTATTTTGTTAGAGTATTAGTTTGTGGGTTTTTATCCACAACAAAGACAGCCTCAAACATCTTCTTAAACGTTTCCTTCGCATTTCATCGAATATTTGGTGGGGTTTTTCTCCTCACAGCAGCTTATTTAACAGGGAGCTTGACAGATTATCACCATCCGGTTCAGGATAAAGTTCTTATTGTTGTCAGTTAGTCCATCTGGGACTTACAGTAAGTCTGGACAATGCTGGCTCCAAATTGTATTCTTATTTTTATGATGGTTATTTTATTTAGAATCATAAGACTATTGTTTGAAGTGAAAACATGGGATTCAACATATCTATAATTAAGATGTTTTGAACACCTCGGCCTACATACAAAAAATAAAACCATAATTGAAACATCACAAAATCAGAAAAGGGAGTTTATTTCATGCTATGATGATTAGTTGAACGATATGCAGATTGGGCTAGTATGCTGCAGGTATGGCTAGTATCTACATGTTGGCCTGGACATAGGTCTGGCTCCAACTGTAAAGGAGCTAGCTGTAGTGGAGCTTTAATGCAGAACAGCCATAGGGGAGGAGGGGTCCAGTCTCCCCAGGATGGAGGCCATCTCGTGGGAGACGGAAGATCTGACCGTGGACCAGCTGCTCCTCTGCGGTCACCTGAAGCCAGGGTAAGAGACTGCAGGGCGTACCTCAATTGTAACATACCAAGGTATTTTATAACTTCACTGCCAAGATGAGAAAGGTTTACCAAAATGTACTGTAAACCATTACAATGCTATCTAGTGGATTATTAGATAGCTGGCCCTCTAGAATCTAGAGAAAACCTGTCCATAGTAAAAAAAAAAAAAAGCCTCGAAGAGTCGAAGACGACAGAAATGCAAGTGACTTTCTCCATCCCAGAACCACTGAAAAGATGACCCCTTTAAGTTGATGTATTGCATGTTCTATCACAACAGCAAAAACGACCCCATTGAAGACACTAGAGACAAGGATTGGTGTAAAAAGTTTATTTCAAAAGCTAACCAGTAAAATACTATCAATACAAACGGGTATAAAAAAGGGTACAAAAAAAAGCACGTTTGAAAAATAATTGGAGATGACGTTCGATTCAGAATACAAAAAACGGTGGCAGCGTTGATCGCTAACCAAGGCATTTGGCGGTCTCTCATGGAACTGAACGGAAGTTTTAACTTTCTAACCAAAATCTACAGCTTCCGTGTTCGGAGAATACACTCAACGGACACGTCACGCAACCGTCTGACATGGGGCCTTGGTCTGGCCCATCACCTTTATCTAAATAACTTAAAGAACATCGACGTCTTGTGATGTACGGGTCCTTAGTGCGGCCAACTGGCATAGCCTACTGTTGAAATGTTATGGTATCGTGGTCCCACAATTTCAAACTTTACTGCAGCAACACTGGCCTAACGTAGAGCGGAAAGAACGCCAGAAAAACTGATTTCATCACCTCAAGGCGAGACATGTAATGTAATGAACCGTCATGATGTTAGGTTTTTAAAACCGCTTTAACCGCTTCTGGACAACATTTAAGACTTCAAACAGAAGAAGGGCGGTGTTCTCAAAGCAATGGCACAATCCGCTAGTTTCTTCAGGAAAGATGTCGGAATACAAAAACATAGAAAAATAGCTTAAAAAAGTATCAAAAAAGGCTTGTTTTTAAACAGTACAAGACAATAACATTATTTTTTTACACACATTTCAAGCATTACCCAGGTATTTTTTTGTTACTTTGGACAAAGGCACCACAATCACCTTCCAGTTTACAAGATATACTTCAAAACACTGGTGTAGTGCCAAAATTAATGTACTATACAAAAACAAATAAAAAAGATAGTATAAAATAAAAGTATGTCTTCCAGTCACTACTAGTCAAAACATAGGCAAAACTACAAACCACTAGAGAAACAACAACGAAAAGGAAAGCTTTGCATGGATTTAAATTTTGTTTAGGTCTCGAAAAAAAAAAAAAACTTCCAGTACCGGTTCAAGCTGGTATCTCGTCAACAAGACTTCCAGTTTTATTATTTCATCAAGCTCCACCTCACCTGGCAGTCCCATTATCAGCACCTTTCAGTCAAACTGGTTTCGTTTTGTGAAGAAAGAAGGTATAAAGGAGGTATAAACGTCAGTGTGGGTATAAGGCAAGCCTGAGATGTTGATGGTGCGCCCTGTGTCCTCCCTTGGGTGTAGGAGGATCCAGGTGCTGTGTCTGTGCGTTGGGGAGTCACTGGGTTAGGTGGGGTCTCCACCGACTACCCGTGGATACGGTGGGATATGGTGGGTCGGGGGACAGCACGAGACTTTCCATGTCGCCTTGCGAGTGCATCCGATTCCTAAGCACAACTTCTCCAAACAGTTTTCCCTTGTGTTTCCATCGTATTCCCTGGTGCGAATCCTGGACCAACAGGCTCAGGAAGAGATGGGAGATCTAAGCCCGCAGACCTGGAGAAGAGAGAGAACCATCATTTAAACGTTAGAAAGGAGAATCATGGTGCAATCCATTCTTACTATGTAGATTATGAATTTCAGTGTATACAATGGCCGTGTTATGCCGTAAAGAAAATAAAACACAGACTAAAGCATGGTGGAGGTAGCCTTGAAACAGTCAAGTGACACACGAGGAATAGGAATTTTGTTAGGGACATTTCGATTTGGGTGTTTACAGTTCTTATTCCTAGTGCACAGCAGGTGAGCTGAACAGTGAAAAGAGTCATGGTGAGATTCACGATTCAAAGATGCGTTACTTGGACACTCATACAAGTATGAGAGCAGTACAATGAAATGTGCTTCAGAGCACCGGCGGCTGTGAGAAGAAAGTAGCAAGTGATCTTTTTATCCCTTTCCACTGCCCATCAACTATGTGTGTGTAGCTTTGCGTTTTCAAATAGTGATAACGTCTTGACTCATGACCTAAGAAACCACAAACAAGACCAATAACCACGAATAAGAAAAAGAAACATCATATACATACAAAGAAATCCTAAATCGAAGTCAACTAAGCAATCACAAACTGGCGCTCACCTTTCTCGCAGGCGCTGCCCTGCTTCTCCTGGGCAAAGTTGAGGCGGTTCTGCTCCACGGCCGTGCCGTTGGACTCTGGGCTGCTGCTCCGCGGGGGGCTGCATTCGTCGTTCTGGTAGGCCAGGTCCAGGTGCTGCTGGGCCAGCTTCAGGTGCCGCCGCAGCCGCTCCAGCTCCCGGGACGACGCCTCGTCGCCGAAGGACTCGCGGCCCGAGTCCGCAAGGTTGTCCCGGAAGACGATCTTGCCCACCGCGTCTTTCTTCAGCGCCGTGTGGTAGCCGGGGGGCGGTGCCGAGGGCTGGCGACACAGCAACGAGGAACTCTGATTGGCCGCGAGGGCCGCGTGGCGTGGGGTGGTCGGCGGCGAGCGGGGCCCGCAGAAGCAGTCGCGCACGCCGCTGATGCCCAGGTGCAGGATCTCCAGCGCCGTGAAGAGCAGGCAGAGGGCGCTGACGGCGTACATGATCAGCAGGAAGATGGTCTTCTCGGTTGGCCGCGACACAAAGCAGTCCACCGTGTGCGGGCAGGGCGAGCGCGTGCACACGTATGACGGCGCCACCTCCAGGCCGTACAGGACGTACTGGCCAAACAGAAAGGCCGCCTCGAAGGCAGCGCGCGATATCAGCTGGAAGACGTACACCTTCATGAGGCCGTCGCGCTTGATGCGCCGGCGCCCGTCGTGCTTGCGGCAGGGCTTCTCCGGCACCTTGTCCCCCGCGTCCTTCTCCAGCTCGATCTCCTCCAGGATCATGGGGTCCTCCTCGCCATTGTCCTCTGCCTCCTCGTAGTCACGGTTGGCGCCGCGGCTCACCACCGGCATGCGCTTGCGTGGCCGCGGCTGGTACTCCGAGTCATCCATGCGGGCGATCTTGTGCATGGCAAAGCCCAGATACAGGATGGTGGGCGTGGTGATCATGATCACCTGGAACACCCAGAAGCGGATGTGCGAGAGCGGCGCGAAGGCGTCGTAGCACACGTTCTCGCAGCCGGGCTGCCCTGTGTTGCACACAAACTTGCTCTGCTCGTCATAGTAGATGGACTCGCCGCCCACCGCCGTCAGCACGATGCGGAACACGATGAGCAGCGTGAGCCAGATCTTGCCCACGAACGTCGAGTGGTTGGAGATCTCGTCCAGCAGACGCGTCAGGAAGCTCCAGCTCATTGTGCTGCCGAGCCAAGGGGGGGGGGCCTCTCAAGGATCTGCGGCCAATCAGAAGTGAGAGAAAACGTGAGTGACAAATTATGGTTTTAATTGAAGCACCAATAATGGAGAGAGGGGCCGCACCTTCAACAACTGACACGAAACGTTTGAGACACTTGCTGCCCGCAACCCATTAAATAAGGCATGGCAAGTTTATTCAAGCAACACCTTGCCAACACAGAAGTCATTCAGAGTCCTTTATATTAGGCATTGGCAGGACAATCAATATAATCATTTAAAAGTGAATTGTTAAAACTAAAGTTAAAAAATTAAATGAAATAAATATGCCGGTGCAGACACTGGCATGTTTATCTTGCAAAAGGTGAAGGCTTAAATAAAAAATAAAACATCACGATGTCCCTCGCCATTCCAAAATAATTTCCGTATCCACAATGACCCCGTTAAACTGGACATTTGATAAAACACTATGTGTTTTCACAAGGAAAACGGGGCCTCTTCAAATATCCCGTGTTGTGATGTGTACTCGTGACCACTAGGGGGCGACATTGGCTCATTCGCCACAGCGGAAGGGTTCCAATTCAACAGCCCTCAATCATGTTGAGTGTAGTATACTACAGGAATGACGGCAAGTACAAGCTGGCACGCGCACAAAAATAAGTCATTAGACCACATTCAACCGGATTCCTGCTTCAATACGCATCAGCAGAGGGGAAGTCACCCTGTTCAGTAATGCACCGTCATCGTGAATCAAGTAATTCCAGTAAATAAACCAATTTTCCTTTAAGAACCAGACATTGCATCAAACCCCTGA
This sequence comes from Brosme brosme, assembly GCA_900302425.1. Classification (NCBI taxonomy): domain Eukaryota; kingdom Metazoa; phylum Chordata; class Actinopteri; order Gadiformes; family Lotidae; genus Brosme; species Brosme brosme. The sequence goes on from OMKX01001340.1 coordinate 8,136, forward strand.
GGGGGGAAAAAATGATTCAGCAACATAGGCCCTAACCCCCAACATGAACTTGAATAGTGTATATTTTTAACTCCTTACTTTGGTAATTGTAAATGAGCATAACGTGTGGACGCCGTTGGGTTTAAGCAGTGTGCGACACCAGTGACCTTATTCACAGATACACGAGTCTGAGTATAAACCTCGAAGTTCGCTTCCCTCAAATCACAGACGGATTCATTATAAAAGTCTGATGGCTGGTTTCAAAGACTTACACAACTTGGAAAAGTTAAAAAAGGCAGTAAGAGTGACTGCCGTGGTTTGGCACCCTTCAGGCCTAACCCATAATGTTGCCTTCTAGAGTCAAATGACTGTAGTTGAAAATAGAAAGGTCTCGTAAAAAAATAAAACACTTCAGATTGCGGTACCGTTATCTTTTGAAGGGTTGCCCCCCGAAGTTTGGTTTCAACAAACGAGTGAAGCGCAGCAAAACAAGATGAATGGTTAGCATGAAAAGCCCTCCTCCAAACTCCTCACCCCTCAACCACACATCTAGGCCTACTCAACACACCCGATGAGACCCTGAAAAATATCTTCGCATAACCCCAGAATAACACATAACTTCACATAAAATAACTCAAGACGTCACAGAGACAGTATACACTATAGGGGCCTATAGGGGCCTATAGGCTACACAGGCCTTCTATACAAATGTGATTCACCCAGATAAAGAACACGCATACTAAAGGAATCGACGGTGGGGACTCTTGAAGGTAGCGGGGGACAAAACAGAGCATTCCTATGCCACCTATAGTAACAACATCCCCCAGACCCATCGGATAGCCGCAGCAATTAGCTTTAATGCACTCAGTGCGATTTGATTGCCGCCACATTGAAAATCACTTTCCTAATTACCGAGGTGGATACTGAGCACCCACATGGAGGCTAAGCTGTGCAGACGGTGATTAATGAAGAAAGAGAATGCAGGCGAGACGGGAGCCAGCATGGCTTTAGACCAAACCATGAGGCACCCCGTGTTATAATGCACAGCTTCATTAAAATGCACGAAGGAGACTGCTTTTTGTGCATAATGGTGGTTGGTGAAGGAGCCTGTAAAAAGGAAAATGACAGATTCCCATGCATTCACGGCGTAATTCACTTAGTAGGGTTGACCTCTACCATCCATGTGCTAGGCCTATACAAGCCCAGGGGAAGCTCAAATTGGGGCTTTTATATCAGTGCTTTGGAATCTGTCACAACACTGATTCTAATGGCCATCTGACTGCAGAGACATGAGAGCCCCATCGCTGACGACTTTAAGACAGTGTTGAGCTCCTTTAACATTACAACTTCAATGTTCAAATCGTTCTGATTACAACCCAACCACGTGTCGTTCTCCATCAAACAGAAAGTGATAACCATGTCGTAATTAATGTAGGTTAATTGCCAGGGATTGCTTCAAGCAAGAATGCAGCCATTCAATTATAGAGAGTGAGTGAGCTAGACCCGTCTTGGCTCACATAACCCACTCAGAATAACCGCCTGGAGAGAACAGTCACTGAGTGACAGGACGAGATGGTAATACACAAGATGCAAGGATCCTCTAGGTCTACAATAGGGCCCGTTTTTGCCAAATGTGCCGTTTTTGTGTTAAGGTTAAAAAAAAACGCAGGCTATACGTGCGTAAACTGACTTTAACGTAAGAAGAATTATTAGTTGCACTCTATAGAGTCAAATTAGTTATTTAAAATAGACATTAGGCATAAGTCTTAATAAAAACTCTTCAGATTGCGGTTATATTATCTTTTGAAGGAGGGCCCAGAGAGCGTTTCCAAGAAACGAGTGAAGCGCAGCAAAACAAGAGGAAAGGTTGGCATCCAGTTACAGCAGTCACGAAAAGCCCTGCCATCTCGAGTCCCTCCCCCAACACACCACCTCGACATCTGGGAGAGTAGTTCATCTATACCCGGTCCTTGAGGCCCATGGAATGGGCAACAGTTCGACGAACACCAGGAGCAGGCTTATAACTCCGTGGTGCCGACGCTTCTCTCAACCGTTCTTTACACTTGTGATTCGTTTAAACCAACAAAATTGTAGCGCGTAAAAACCAGTCAACGGCCAATATAGGAGACATCCTAATTCAATTACCAAAGTCCCTTGAAATAGTCCCTTGGCATGGGGTTTGGTAATAGCCGTGGTAGGCGCTCAAACTATAAACATGTTCAGGGTTCGTTTAACAACCCAACCCCAACATTCCCAAACATATGCCGAAGGTTTCCAATTAGTGGAGCGGTGGAACAACAAGCCCCGGGTCGCTGATTGGGGGATGCGCGCTCCTCCACGCACACGCTCCCAACTGTTGTAGTGATGAAGCCACCGAGGGAGAAGTAACAAACAGTACGCACCCCATGGATCGTTACGTTTAAATAATGATAAAAACGATACGAACGAAACGTTGCCAGCGTTTTTCTGGGTAAAATCAATACAATTCAAACTACACGCAGTGTCCGCATGGGCACTCCGGTGCGTTTCGACGTCTTTGACGAAACTGCTGCAGCGGGACATTGGGGGAACCGAGTGTATTTAATAGTTCCAAGCATTCTAGGTGCAAAGCCCAGATCGTCTGGACACGGTTAACGACATACAATTTTAAGTCATTTCATGTTCTAATTGGGCTAAGAAAATTGTTTATTTGGGTCTACAATGAGCCAAGATTAGCACACCCGTCTCTCTGGTGACTAGGGCGCGCAAACACTGCCCTATCCCGGGCTTTACCCATCATTGGTACGTGGTTGAAAACAGTAAATATTTGACTTAAACCCGTTAGCATGAATGGCATCTTTAGCACAGATGCATATTGGACACAATAAAGATCAACTCATCCTGGTTAAGTTAGCACAGGCTAGCGCTGTCTTGATGCTGGATTGGCGTCTAGCAGGCTTTGTCTGCGAGCAGGGAGACTTACCTTGGAAAATAACGTGGATTCTCTGTCCACCCAGCTGCGTAGAATGGGGCTTTTCTCCACCCCAAAGTTTTCCTAGTTTTTATTTTGCTTTAAATCACCCGTGTTTGCTGCGCCATGCGGTAAGAGCGTCCTGCGTGTGTTCAGCTGGAAATCGGCGTGTGTACTGCGGGGTGAAACAAAGAATAGGCTCCCAAATGGTCTGCTCCCCTTTCCTCCTCCCCGTTCCACTCGGGATCCCCACCCCCTATCTGCGCAAAAGGGGGAAACGAAAAGCCAAACATTCCTGATGCAATCCGCTCAATTCACCGAATTTCAGTTTTTCTATTCCCCTTTTCACTTTCCACAGTTGAGTTTGTTCTGGATACGACTCCAGGTGAACCCAGAACATTACTAGTTATGATAGTAATCGTATAATAACAGTTTGGCTCCAGGGGGAAAAGGATGATAATGACGTATTCACTGTATGAAGGGCATTTAAACCGTCTCGAACCATCTTGTTCAATGTCGTAAACGTATGCGTGGTTGTTGTTTTTGAAACAACAGTTGCCTGTTGCTGATAAAGTGGCAGCTTGATATCTCGTGTCTTCCTGCAGACGCAGAGTTGGGAAGTTGTGGTTATCTGACTGGTATTCTGCCTTGGTCTCACACTTTATTTGGCATCAGCGGTGTGGACAAAGGTCCTTACTGCCTTTCCTCTGTAACTCTTATCTCGCCTACAGTGGCGGGACAAGTAGGCCTACTGTAGCGTCCCGTACCAAGTAAACAATATAAAAATCTGAAAACAGCACATCTTTCAGCATTATACCCGTGTAAACGTATACAAGTAGCCCAATATGAGTATCAAACGCAACATAACATATACAGCATATAAATATTTGTTTTGCTAGGTTGTGGGCCTATTGAAGTTAAACATTTATTACAAATGTATATTTATATTATTAA
>OMKX01001345.1:0-11016 GCA_900302425.1 Brosme brosme
CTCCGACACCCTAATTTCACATCTGGGATTAATAACTTGCATCTCATCATCTTATTTTATCATCAAATCAATATTGCCCAAAGAGTATAGCTCAGCATTACTCCGAGGCAGAAGCCTGCATGCTGCTATAAGCGGCTGAACTCTCACAATGCACTAACACATAAAGATCAGACGCAGGAACAGAGACATCCAGCAATAGAAACGGTGTACGGTTGCGTTTGCTCCCTTCACGGTGATGCTCCAATTCATTTCTCCGGTCATTCAGAACCACAAGCTGAAGACTGATACCTGGGCGACCTGCTACATTTTGTAATACAATGGTTTGCAAAGGCCAAGTAGAACCTGAGCCACGGGCAACCAGACAATCTCATCAGCTGACAATTATACCGCAGACAGTTCCGACCGGGCAACCTGATAGGTCAACTAGACCTTTATAAGGTGATTAAATCAGCATGAACGCACACCTAGCCGTACTCACCATGTCTATGGTCCTCACCGAAAATGCCTCGTCACTATGATATTACTACACCATTGATTCAACCTATCTAACCCGGCTAGCTTAAAATGCATGTGAAATTGGCAGCAGAGTCGCAATTTGTTTTTAAACGAGATTAAGTACTTTTTTGTGGTTATGTGTTAACTATTTATTCAGTTTGGGAAATCCAATGATCTCTAGAAAGCATAAGCTAAAGTCGGCTGGGTGACTCGACAACGGAGGCTTGAAAGCGCCTGTTTCTACGTATTACTATAGTATCACTATAACTATTACTATTACTATAGTATTACTAGAATAGCTACTCCTCTTTTGATTAGGATGCTTCGATGTGGTAGACGTGGACATGTGCAATAATGATGTGCTGTTTAGACTAACCATGACAGGACCCACCATTCGTATGGGGCTGCACAATTAATTGCATAAGAAGCACGATTTTAGCCTCTCCAATTAGCAAGTTGTTAAAGGTTGCAATGAATGTAGCAGTACAATTTATAGAATTTTAAAAACATAAAAAAAGAGTTGCATCCCTTAATTCTAAAGAGAATGGCAAAATGAAATGGGATGGAATGATTCAGCTGCCCAAAAAAAGCTGAATTCTGCAGATTGGATTCTGAGGCCCAAGGCACTAGGAGGCCTTGAATAACAATGTATTCTGCACTGAAGTGAAGCGTCTATCTGACCTTCACTAGGCAGACACCACTTAGTAGGCAGGAGAGAAGCTTCCCTGCTTAAGGCTGATATAATAGAATGTCGATAGCATTTCGTCAAACCTAGTTTAGACATTTTTCTAGGTAATGCATATTTCCATAAGGGTGAATAATACTAATAAATATTTATCTATCTATCCATCTCCATCCATATCTATATCTATATAATATATATATAGCGCTTGCTGGATTAGAGGGCATTTATTCTCACTACTCATCTTGTGTCCTAACCCATGTGTGCCAATTTAACTAAACAAGCACGATAAATTTGCAGGACAGTTTATCGTTGTACAACCATTTTCCCTTGAGTTTGAGTGTAAGTAATTATCAGTCTGCGTTAGATAACATCAACCACCGAAAGTCGACCACTAACAGTTCAACAAAGAGATTTTGTACTTTCCAAATGACTTCCTGTTTTAAGATTTGCATGCAAGTTCAGGGCTGCCATTCTTCAACCGGAGTATGAGGACCAATAATGTACCTCGAACACAAAACAGAGCGCTGCCTCACTGTACAAGCACTCACCTCTGGCGCAGGTGTGTTGTGCAGCAGTGCAGCCCTGGACCTCTGCAGCGAGCGGTCCATCAGCTTGTGCAACCTGAGGATCAGCTTGCGCAGCCCCATCTGTTTCAGTGCCTTATCCACAAAGGGCCTGTAGATCGCCGTGGGACAGACCGAGTCCCCGCCGCCCGTCAGTTCGCCGCTTCCCGCCCCCCCGCCGGGCAGAACCTCCTCCAGGGACAGCAGCCGGGCGAACTCGGGCGTGAGCGACGGGGACAGGTCGTCCATGCGTCCCTCGCCGCCCTCCTCCGTCAGGTCGCGGTCCTCGCCGTCGCTCTCCGCCGTGAACGTGGCGGTGGAGTCGTTCTCCTCGTCTTCGTCGTCCTCGTCGTCCTCGTTGCCGCGGGAGCCCCGCGGGGAGGGGATCTCAAACACGGGCCAGCCGATGCGCGACAGGTCGTGCAGGCCCAGCAGGGTGGCCATGACGCGCAGCTTCTGGTTCAGGTCCTGGGTGATGTTGAGCCACAGGCAGAGCGCCTGCACCCTGCCCTGGAAGTCCGCCGCTGCGTACTTCTCGTAGTCCCGCTGCAGCGCCTGTAGGGACGGGTACAGCGCCTCCACCGACTCCAGCAGCTCCATCACCCGCTTCACCTGCTGGAAGGCCAGCCGCTGGCGCTGCAGGTGCACCTTGCACTCCAGTCCGGGGCTCAGGGGCTCCGCCGCAGTCACGGTGGACGACAGGAAGGTGCCGAACCCCAGGGGGTCCTCCCCGTAGTGGTTCGCCTCGTCAACGGCCGGCTCCCTCTCCTCTCCCGATGCATCGTCGCCCGGGGCGAGCAGACAGCTTAGGGGGAGGGGCTCGGCCGCCGGGCACGCCACCAGTCGTCCGAGGCTCAGGTTGTCGTAGTCGACCTTGAAGTGCAGAACCTCGTTGATGATGTCAGGGATGGCCTGGCGGGCGGTGAACAGAAACAGGTCCTGGTCGCCCGTGGAGCGGCGGGCGTGCCACGCCTGCAGCTCCAGCCAGATGACCTCGTTGTTGTGGCCCATGTAGGCCATGATCTCCAGGCCCCGTTGCTCCTTCTCCTTCTTCTTGGACGATATGGAGGTCAGCTTCAGCAGCAGCCGCAGCGTCTCAAAGAACTTGAGGCGGTCGGCGGGGCAGTCCGTGCGGGACGTCTGCCGGTGAGTCCGGGCTAGGGAGTGGGGCATGGTGACCGGCAGCTTGCCGCTGCTGCAGCCCAGGCTCAAGTAGTGCTTCCTGGGGTCCATGTTGAGGCCACCAAAGGGACTTTGCTTGGAGAGGGGATCCAGCATGAAGGCGCCTTCAAAGGTTTTCTTATGGTCTCTCTCGGTGGAGCGCAGGGTGGCCCGCTGCTTCTTACCCTGCTTGTAGCTGGGCTCCTCGGGGGGGGGCTCCACCGGCTTAGGGCTCTCTCTGTCCCGGCCCGATGGGCTGGTGTCTGCACACAACAACCGTTCTCGCAGTCAGTACTGAATACCCACTAGCCATACTCTTGGGTGGGTAGCATTAGGCTGTGTGTATCGTCCACTTTTATGCATATTGTTAGTAAAAGTGTTTTACAGCCACTTACCCTTGTTGGGGGAGCGATGGGGGGTCCTGGCCTGGTTTCTTTGGTGTTTGCCCGACATTCGCTTCATCTGCCGGGGGGTGCACGGAGGCGACGTGCCGTACAGCGCTTCCTCTTCCTCACTGGGAGAGTCCCAAAATTCATCGACCTCAGCGTTCTGTGGGGGTGCATCTTTCAGAGGGTTGTCCTGCCTGCAAAATACTTGACATTACTTAAGGGTCCGCAAACACAAGAAAATACAACCTGAGTGTGGCGCAAAGAATACTCAATCATAATAAAACCGTTTTTTGATCATGTGCAGTTAAACGGAACGCAATAACGTTAAGTATATATATTCCAGACTTGTTAAGAAATCGTAAGGCTGATTTTAGGAGAGAGGAAACTGGCTGTAAATGTGCGCGAGGTCGAGCAGAGCTGGAATGTTTGTACCCACAACACGGTGTTTAGCTAATCTCGTCTAATGACACAGGAAGAAGGTTGCTGGAGAGATGTGTCCAGACTAACTGTCTGCTGCAACCTAACGCAGAAGGATGATTGGTCTGTCCTCTGGAGCCTGGCTGGCTGTCTCATGGCTGTACACAGTAGCAATGCTGTGCGCATTACCACAGACGTCCAGGCACAGAATATAAGCTGTGGGTTGGTTGCTGGCACCCTCCCTTGGACGGTGTACAATTTTTTGGGTCGAGTTGCACCCCTCATTAATTCACTGCTAGGTTGTTCTGCGTACCACGCAGACTATAGGTCGTGGGCATGTCAGGACTTATCTTGGTAAGTAAACGAAAAAGTAGGCTTCAATGCATGACTTGGTACACCAAGGAAGGCATGCATGCATGGCTTGCATGCACGGCTTGCATGCACAAGGAACAACTAAAGACAACACAAACAAACACAACAATGCTTCTTCATAGCGCAGAAGACTAAACAACGCCGAGTGCAGAAGCGCCATGCCTTTCCGCATCACAATGTCAACGCTTTGTTCCTTGGAGCATTTCTGAGGGGCTTTTTAATAGGATTAGAAGATGAAGGTTGGCGGGTCTGACCCCCGGCTCCAAAAACAAAACTGGAGCAGACGGCGAGGGTGGGGAGGGGGTGGTCTGAGAACACATTCTCCACGCGCCCCTCTATCCGTCATCGCATTGAAAGCCACCGGCCCACACGCGCCTCTTGGCTCCTGCTCGGAGGCGGTTGAAAGGGGACAAGGTTGTATCACTTTCACAGGGGGGGGCACTAATCTGGGAGCCACTTGCCAACCCGAGAAAAGGGGGCCACATGGCGAGAGGGAGTGTGTGACCTCAGCCACCCATCTGCCCCTGCTGCACTGTGTGCACAGCCACCCCTATCTCACGCAGACATGTTAGCACGCGCAAGGGTGTGCGTGCACGTGTGCGTATGCACACACACACACACAATCAAACATGAAAACTCTCTGGGGAGCCGCCGTGGAACTTGAAGCTTGAAAGCAGACACCTGCTGCAGATCCACCAGCCTTTAAAGGGCTCGCATGCCAAAAGACTGCAGACCAGCTTGTCACGCACAAAGCCTATGGGGAATAAACATGGAAAACAGGGGAAGGACGCACTTCTAAATTGTCCCATTTAGAGGGCTGCAGAGGGAAAATGTGGAGGAGCCAGGTCTCTGATCTGCAGCAGATACTTTAGGACTATTTGTCCTCTCTTCTCCAGTGAGGCATTCACTAACACCATCTAGCATCCAATTACCGTAATTAATAATGTCATTTAAAATTTCTTGCTTGTGTGTTTGTTGATGAGGCTAGCGCTAGTTCATCCACCATCCACAACCCCCTCATTCCAAACAGTGACATGGAAATGAGTGTGTTTGTGCAAGTATGTTTGCGTAGTCATAACAATGCAAACAGGGCATGTGTACAAGAGGCGTCTTTTCAAAGCATTTCCCTGCATAGAATGATATGACTCAATCACTCAGGAATGAATAACAGCGGAAACGGCGATGCCGTGGCGTGGTTGCCTGACGCTTTGTTTAGTTGCGAACGCCTAGCGGACAGGGCGAGGATTTTAGCCCAACTGCACCGGCTGTACTAGTGTGCCTTTCACTGTCCTGAGAATATCGCTGCAGACTGCAAAAGAGGAAGCCGGCGCCCGGGCCTCCTGTTAACCACGGCTGTGCTGTGATTTCCAGGCTGTGCCCGCCTGCTGCTGCAAGGGAGAGTTATGGCTGCAGATGGTGTCTGGCCGCCCTCAATGGCTCATCTGATAGCTTATTGGGGGCTGTAATAAAGGACGGCGGAATGCTGCAGCAGCCCCCCTGGGGGCCCGGCAAAAAAACAAAGAAACACACAGAGTGCATAATAAACAGCATCCAAATTCAGAATCTTTTCCGCACACGGACAGAGGTGGTGACAGCGAGGGCAACCGGAGTCAGAGGGGGCCTGACCTTTGACCTGCCACCATTGTACCAGGAAGGGACACTCTATTGTATGGGGGTGACACGTGGCTCGTGAGGCCCACAGCTGAATGGAAAACAGCTGGTTAGTGCACACACTTGCTCACAATGCCAAAACTAAAACTAAAAAGAGGAAAAAGGGAGAAAAGGATGGCGAGCTTTTTGTTTTTTGCAAGAGCACGCTTTTCACATTATCGAGGCATTGTAGCACAACTGATGCAATCGGTTACCCTGGGCTCCATATTCTCTTTCTAAACAGCCAACAGGAAACACAAACATGCATCTCTTTACCAATCTCTGCTCTGGACTGTCCATCCCGTGACCCAACAACAACATCGGTCATAAAATGCTGCAAACATACCCATGTCACGCCAAGATGCAGCAGGAGTCAAGATGCATGGTAATCCTTTTTTCCTATTCCTCTCAGCCGCAATCCATGCCGTCTGGGTCGGCGAAGGTCCCCGAAACACAAGCAGTGTTAAGTAACAAGCAGGAATCCAGCCACAGGCCAAGAGAACAAAAAAAAAAAACCCAGAGGGAAGGGAACACTCCAACCTCAGCCCCGCCCTATCCAGGAACAGTGCGACAGCACTACGGGTGGACTCCCTACCTCTCCCACGTTCACTGGTGAAAGGCATACATGCAGTGCACGCAGTGCTTAACTAAGCATTCTTTCATGCAACACTTTTTTTCCCCAGAGGTTGCCGTGAGAAAACATGAGCTGAATAATGGGAGGTCATGCTTCCCACGTCGCCTTATTCTCATGCAACATTGATCTAGTTTGCACTAAAAAGACCCCAAAACTAGTCAGCCACAGGCAACACCTTTTGTGGGCAGAATGCCAGCTTGAAATTCCAGTGATTTTTTTCTTTTTTGCATGCATTGCATAGATCTATTGAGCATTGCACGTCACATTTAACCGCCTGGTGATTTCTGATTGTTCCTGAATGTCAGACAGCATAGGTCAGACAAGTAGAAGTGAGTTAGAGAAATATATCATCTTGTGGGAAAAAGGTACGGGACCTGCTTCAGTAACCTTTGTGAGAGGAGCATTTTCTAACATTAGCTGAGGTGATAACAGGAGTTAGTAGTAAGCCATGTGTATTCATCAGCCAGTGTTGCTGGCAAATAGAGATATTTATATGGGGCTTGCAGCCATGTCTGCCTCTGGGGCGTTAGGATTTACCCACTATGCACACCACATCCTGAGGGGCCTGGAATGCATGTGGGCCAGAGCGTCTCAAGACAGAGTTCAAGAGCAAGACCCTATTGACAAAGACTCTCTGTCCTTGCAATGCCAGTAACAGCGTTCGTTTATTGGGAATACTCCCATGACGCACGGTGGTCACACAAAAGGCCTGTGCACTCGCTTTCGTGCAAAAGTTACTATTTGCAGAATGATGCTCCTCTCTGCCTATACCCTAATCTCACACACACACACAATTATTTGTGACAATGAAAAACCAATATCTTACACTTTATAGGCATTATTATTTACTTGCAGCTTAAACACTCTTAAAACTACAGCATATGCAGGCGTTTGAATACACAATTTTCAGTAATGTTCGATTATTTTTAATCCCAAGTGCCATGCATGAATAGGATATTTGATAGGAAAATTCAATATATCCTTCGAGATCAAATACATGTACTACTGATTTATTGCAGCAAATTGCATGTTTCGAGTCAAAATTATTGCTATGAAGGCAACTATTATATGTGCCATTTACAAAGCTTCGATGATTCCAGAAACCCGACATTACCCTGCAAAATAAAGTGTTAGAATGAACACTTCTGACCTAACGTTAATCGATGGATAGCACGGATTAAACCATAGTTCACAGGAAATCAGAAAACACGAAACGAAAAGTCAAAACATAAGGATGTCCATGAATCTATTGCTTTAGGGCAGTAAATGCGTAACTACGATGGAATGCGGGCAAATGCACATGATGCAAAACAGTAAACTCATTTTGGCACTACTTTGTTGTTCTGCAAATCCAAGTACCTGTATCGATCGACCTATTTACAACTGATTCACATGCACGCAGCAAAGTCCTAGTCATGCATAAAAACGCCACACAAAGATGATGAAAGATATGGAAAACTTACAATATATGTGTACCGATCACAAGTGGCGCTAACCAGTGCAGGACAACATGACCGCCAAGTCAACCAAGATGATTCATAATAATAACTCTCCAACAATACAATAGCTAAAACCAAGTTTATATCTCGGAATATTTAGCTATAGCATGCCAATGCACTCTCTCGACCATCGTAAACAACTCATGATGAGTGCAGGACACCCCGTTGTCTAGCTAGTACCTTAGCTCACGTACATCTACTGGCGCTCGAACAATAAACTGACAAGCGAGAATCCTTCCAGTCAACGCTAGCTAGCGTCTATTTAACATGTTGCGCTGTTTCAAATGAATTGCCCATGAGGCACAAGGTTACCTTTTCATTGGTAAAGCATTCTGCCCGACTATCTTGCACCGGTGGGAAAGAGTATATCGGTAAACACTTAGGCGTACTACTACAAAGTGTATCCAAAAAAGTTTGCAACTCCACAGTGTTGCAAATGCATCAACTGCACGCGGATCCCTATTATGCAGGAAGGACGTTTCAACGGCCTGCGCAGGCGCCAACGCGAAGCCGACTGGAAAGTCTCGCCGAGCTCTCAATTTGGCAAGCGCTGGACCCTGACGGTGTAGTTTCGGTTCAAGATATTATTCGCCTACCTGCTGGTTTTACGGCGATGCGAAGGCTCCATTGCAAGGAACAAACACCTTTATCCTGGATGTGCATGGACTAAACCATGTCTATATACTGTATTTATCGCTTTGCATCTAAAATATTTGCAAAAGAGGCAAAATATGTTTCTTTAGAGCACTTTCTCCCCCCCGGCACGACTGACTCTCGCCTGTGCGTATGTCGTCGCCATTTTTCCACTTTCATTGAGGAGTGCCACTGACTGATACGGCAAGCCAGCCAGACCATCTACTCTAGATTCGTTTGTGGTCCACTCTTATAAAGTATGTAGGCCTATGTGTCAATTGCATAAGTGTGTGTGCAAATAAATTTGGTAAAACAACAATGATTGTTCAAAAAAAAAAAAAGACTAATCAACAATTGCTATACAGTTAACTATGCGAGGTCGAAAAAAAAATCATAACATAATATAGGCCTCTAATCTTCGGCATATAATCGATGTATCTTGAACTTCCCATCTATTACGCTTAGGTCGAATAATCCTATTCACACAGGCCAATTGTTGATTTTAGGTAAACAATTATATTATTAACCATATCTAGGTGCACGGGGCCATACAAATCCAACATGAAAACATCAGAAAAACTAATAACGATAGTTCTAAACGATAATCATATAGCAAATTATTAGTTAGTTAGTCATGCTCAGTGCAGACTCAATAGGACTGTATGGATTACAATTCCATGCGTGTTGGCCAGTTTCCCTGGCTGTTAAAGCTACTCCTTTGTTGTAGTATTTCAGGGGAGGACAAACAAACACACGACATTAAATAGATAGACGTCATATTTATTCCCAGGACGCTGTGGATACACCTTCTCAGATAGGACTACCTAGACCGACACAGAGATAGATAGATGATGATAGATGATGACAATAGATGATTTTCCTAGCAATTCCTTGTATTTTCACTTTAACTTTCGATTCACTTGGTTTCCCAGAAAAAAAAATCAGATAGTTCCTCATTTTGAGGTTATTAGGTTTCTGGTCGCCTGGGAGGATAGAGAGGGGACGGCTACGTCACTCGGCCCTCCCTGTCTCAGCAGCACCGCAGCAGCCAACACATAGCAGCACCGCCGCGGAGGGTCGAGGAAGGGGGAAGAGAATCATCCCTACCTCGAGTACAGTCACAGTTTATCAATACTTGAAACCGAAACCGCGTTCGTGAGGCCTCACTCAAGCGATAGCCTTGAATCATTTGCTTTATCTGTAACCAGGCGGCAGAGATCTCGAAATGCTTCAATGTCTAACGAGCAGTTCGTGTGTGCGGTTGGTCCAGTCTCATAAATCGACATGGTATTTTTTATTTCTAGTGTTGGGATATTTGCTTTATCTTATATTCGGCGCGGTTGTGTTTTCCTCGGTCGAATTGCCGTACGAAGACCTTCTGCGACAGGAACTACGGTCGGTTAAAAAGCAATTCCTCCAGGAAAACCCATGTTTATCTGAAGAACGGCTGGAAAAGTTTTTAGAGAAAGCCCTCGAAGCCAGTAATTATGGGGTGTCTGTCCTCAATAACGCATCAGCCAACTGGAATTGGGACTTCACCTCTGCTCTGTTCTTCGCCAGCACTGTGCTGTCCACCACAGGTGAGTCGCAGATCGCTTACTCGGTGCCCACATCACATAGGGTTAGTTTACAAAATCTGTTTTTTTTCTCTTCTATGGAGGTACTAATTGGTGCTTAGCACCCAACTCAAAACAAATTGGGGAATTAAAGGAATTTACATTATTAGTAACAACATCTGCTTTAGCTCTTTCTCTAAAGAGTTGCCAAACAGGGACATACACAGACAGCAGCATCGCTGGAGAGACAATGTTTCTTTCTGATTGGCGGACATAGTGCCAGGTGACGGTCATAGGCAGTGTTACTGGAGGAGGCCTATTATTGGCGCTGTGCCATTCTTCCCCTTGTCTGACTGTTTGGTTTAGGCCTCATATATACAACCGCCCATCTCAGGAGAGTTAACTCAGTGGCAATCAGACCTTTAAACAGTCTTAAATAACAACCCCTACCACAAGTATTACTGTCATCTCAAGGCAAGAATGTCTGTATACAATAATGGTAAGCATGTCGACTATATAAGTCCACTATTTTCAATCACCAGACATGCTTGATGGCCTACTGGGAACTGAGTGTCCACATTCATACACAATATCTTATAAGAAAGTGAATCCCCAAGAAACAACAGCAGAGTGTTTTAGTTGTTTTACAAATAGTAATGGATCAGCCCAGTTTCTGTTAAACTAGTTGAACCATCCAGTTTCTGTTAAAATAAGGACATTTGGTCCTAGCTAATTCTTGCGTGCCATCTAGACTAGCATTAGGGGGTGGGATCAGCTCATCCGTGAGAATAATGTGCATGCAGAGAGCGTATCCGTGTCTTATCTAGCGTGCTGCAAGAGGTCGTGGTAGCTGATGCTTTGTGGTCTAAATAACCAAAGATCCTGTCTTGTATTATGAGACAGCAGTTATCAGTCAGGTTTCACAAGGCATGTACACTTGACGTGTACAGACTTCCTGATAG
>OMKX01001347.1:0-10332 GCA_900302425.1 Brosme brosme
CAGAGAATCGATGAGGCCCGACACTGTCATTGACTGTTAATGTTCCTGGTCAGATAAATGGAGGTAGTTGGCAGGGGCTATCGATTATAAGATACACCTGCCCTGTCATATCTCCTCCTCTCTGCTGCTGTTCAGAATGTACTAACCTCCGCTGTTAGCACGGCTCTCTTAAACGTTGAGTTCAGCAATTTGAAGACTCTCTGGGCACCTCCCTGAACCCTGCGCAGCATGAAGGACGATTAGTGCTTAAATCCTCAAGTGGCCTCAGTGTCATGAAGATTTAGTGAAAGAATGGGCAAATAGCGCCATAAATTTTCATAGGGGACATGAAGATATATAGAAATGCAGAGAGGATGGGGGTGGGTGAGGGAGTGGGTGAGGGAGTGAGGCAGAAGTGTGCGAGGAAGGGAGAAGATCCTATCTTGGCAATACCAGAGGTATGAAGACCACAGTATCATTCACATCATGACATTAACATGTGCCCTGGATTTTGAAATGGGAATAATAAGAAAGCGAAACATGTATGTGTTTACATCGCAGTCCAATTAGCCTCTTTATATGACTAAAGTACCAACAAATCCCAAATGCAATGGTTATTTATTTATTCAGCCCTTTTCATGACAACGCATTCATATCAAGACTTTCACGGCTTCTTTAAAGGCTTGATCAATTGATAGAGTAATCACGAGTGTAATATACCTCAATTGTGAGTGAACCCATTCCAAATAAACCGTTATCTACTAGATACATCTGCAGAGAAGAGGACATGCATGTGGACTCTTAATGGGATTATGTATTCCGTGTTGGCAATCATCTAGGCAAGCAAAGCTGCACACGCCAGCTACTGTACACCCAGGTCCCACTTAATGTTCACCCCAGCATGATTAACACAGATACAACAGAAGGTCTGACCTTAAAACCACTCCAGCCACAGTCTGTGTTCTGTGTTTTTAGTCTGATCACGTGTGGCTTCTCCATCTCATCTCAGATCCGTTTAACTCCATTCAAAGCATTATATTTGTATATCACACAAACATCTTCAATATTTAACACACTCGATTTGCTGCAACATTTCACGGGTAACCAAAAATATCCTCAAGCTTGCCTGGGTCTTTCTGTGTGTGTGTGTGTGCGTGTGTGCGTACTTGCGTGAGTGTATATGCGTGAGTGGAAGTGCATGTGAGTGCGTGTTTTACGAGGGAGGTAAAACCTCTGTGTGTTGTGAATAAAAGACAAAAAAACAGAATCTGGACTCCAATATAGTCTCTGGGCTTGCCATTATTTGTTTAAGAGATAAAAGTGAAACGAGGTTGGTCAGTTTATAACTGCTGCTAAATTTATCTCGACTCTCCTGTGTCCCCGGTGCCTGGCTCCTCTGTTTTGAAATTCAACAGACCTGCTTCAGGTATCAGATTGTCTTAAAACCACCGTCACATTTCAAGCACTTAGTCGGTCCCTCGCCATTCGGTTTATATTTTACTGTTTGTCTTGGCTGCTCCCAGATTGCGTCAGAGGACGGTCGATGGATAATGGTGAGGGATTATAAGGAGATTAAACTTTGTTATCATGCTACAATGGTCTTTGTCGTCGTTGTTTGTTTTATTGGCTTGGTGGTTCGTCGGTCGGTGTTATCTGTGCATCTGTTGAGGGGCAAAAGGGGATTCAGACAAAGGAGGTGTCCCGAAACATCAGAATTTATGCACTGTCTGGCAGTATGCTCGGAATTGAACCACATCGTCGACCACAACGTCAGCGTTAATACCACCGTAGAGATAAACCATGGTAGCTACGTCTCCGCCCCTTCTCGGAAATCGTGAAAACGACGGACGTGTGTACAAATCAGAAACACATATGCTTATGCGCACATCAAGCTGGGATCTCTAGTAGACCCCCTCTACGTGTAAACAGGGGGTTGTGAATGCATTGTGCCTTATGTGTAATCAGAAGATTTTCAATAGAAACAATCAAAATACTAAAAAGGTTGTAGCATCTAGATATCTACTGTAAACATGGCCTATGAGAAGGTTTTGTCTTTGCTTGCATTACCAAAAATGTTAAATCAGTGTTTCGTGTGTGTGGCCAATGCATGACTTGTAACATATACTATGTCGGAAATGCTAGTTAACGCACAGTAATGACGACACTTGTGCTTTTTTACCTTCATAAATACACGTGTATTTATATCAAGTGTATGCCATATCAAGGGCAGTATTAGCAATTGCAATACATTTCTGCCAAGTAAAAAAAAACAACAACAACAAAAACAAACAACAAATCCTACACTTCTGCGTAGCCTTTATTGTGTTTCTTAGCCTGGCTGGGAGCACTTATCCCCTCCACGAGCTGCCAAGCTGCTCCACCTCTGCTAGGTACACCCGTTATCCTGCCTCCTTCCAAATGGCTTCAATGGATACCATCTTCACTTAAAGGCGAGCACAGTGGGTTGTTTTATTTGCTAGGCCAAGGCTGAATATGTGTACTATATTTAAGAGAAGGCCTCTTGCTTTTAAATGGATGGACCCTAAAGCTTCTAATATCGTTAAGAGGCAACATAAGCATGTAACATGAATATGGTGAATGATTCACATTAGTGCTTTGGACGTAGAAATGTAGAAAATGAATAGGATGCTACATGGTAAAAAAAATAAAGAGTGTACGCCATTGTAGGTTGGCTGAATAATGCGGTTGGAGGGTTTAATGAGGATGAGTCGTTTGGGTAGAAAATAATCTAGCAGGTTTATCCCGACATGCATGTCCGTCATTCAATCAATCCAAGCTAGCAGCATGTGACCCTCTAGCCTGCTTATAAGCCTACTACCTTATATAAGCATACACCGGAAATGACCTGAACTTAACCATTAGACAAGATAATCAACTAGAGGTGGGTCAGAACAATCGAATATTCAAATATTCGATGACAAATGTAAAAACAAAGTCCGTTTTTACATTTGGTTATGTAGCCCAATTCGTTTTTAACCCATACCCAGAAAAAAAAAATACACAATACACAAGCATATACACTAATATATATGGATACAACTCAAACAAACAGCACTAGTACGCTAATGAGTGCGGCACGGGGAGCGAGTCTAACGGCATTCAACAGCGCATTGTGTGAGTTAGGTAGTTAGTTACAGAGTGTCGGCCTATTCTGTTGTTATAGGCTAACTAATGTCATAAAGTCCACCTGGGCACACTTATATATGACATATGAATAAACAGTAATAACACACATGAGCAATTGTGTGTTAAACATTCATACATAAGCCATAACATCTGTCTATGAAGGTCCCTGTAATTAGGAGCTATCTATAGTTCTATAGATAGTATTTCTATGAAATAAGTAAATAAATATAGTAGATAAGTACTCCTAAGTGGCCTTGTTTTTCAACCTGTAGTGTGCGTACCACTGGTGGAACGTGTGGGTCCTTCAGGTGGTACGTGGGTTTGAATTCTTCAAATAGACTAGAATAATATAGACTTTAGAATAATAGAAAATATAATATGGAAAATAGCAAATTGTTTTCATTGATGTTTTGTGTGTTAAATAAACAGGCTGAGTAAAGCAGCATTGCTGACTTTTTCTTTCCCTTTGGACATGACCTTTCTCCAGTAATAATTGTGTTGAAAGGGGAGCTGGCACTCTTTGCTCAGCCACTGAATGTGTACATTTTTTACCCTTTGTATGAGGTGGTCCGCGAAAGGACAATTACGTTTCAGAATTTCCACAATGGGTATAACATTAAAATCGCTGTTTAGAAATGTATCCTGCTAGCCGTATGCAGTAAAAAGCAGGTCCAAAACTGTGAGCCGACTAGCTCTGGTCTTGGTTTAAACACATGGTCTGCATAAAATATTGATTCAAACTGACTTGCGGTATGTGTAAATGGGTGGAAACTATCGCAGACCAAAAAAAAAAAGCACATACAAAACGAGTACTCTCTGAGATTTGCACCGTGTATTCGATATAAATGTTTTGGCATTTCCTGCATCCCTGGAACACATTTGTTGCTTTTGTTTCTTGCTCAGGACTGTGACGTTCTTACCGCGAATGAAGCTGCGCTCAAGTCTCGGAGGAGCGGCCAATCCCCTGCACACGGCAGACATGATTCAACACTACAGCGCTATTGTCTTTTTTTAGTTTAGTCAAATGTTTTTCCTCCCCCAAACTCACAGCTAGGGAGTCGCCTACTGTGAACCTAGCTACTTTTTTGTGTTCCTTTCAAGGAGAGCTTACTGACAAGGCTGACCCGACAAACCGACAGAAGCGACATCGAATGATATGCAAACAAATGTTATTATTCCTTTTTCGGTCGTGGGTGTTGAGCACAGACAGAGACACAAACAAGGCTGGCTGGGAGACAGCTTTGGTCCGGGCGACACCGGGAGGAGACTTGAGTGAAGGTTTGGAGGCTGGGGGGGGCATGTGTGTGTGTTTGTGTGAGTGTGGTGGGGATGCTGTGACAAGAGATTTGAGCCGAGGGACTCGAGCAAAGGAAGGTGAGTATGGATGCCCACGGCGGGCATAGCTGATTGCTTCCCTGTTATTATGATGGACCGCATCACATTTTTCCTTCCGCTGCGGCCCAGCAGAGCGAGTATGGCCGGCCGCTTGCTAACGGCTATCGCAAGCTAATCCCGCGTGGTTAGATGATGATGAAAAAAGGCAAGTCCGGGGCCTTGCGTCACATGCTTGTCTCCCCGCGTTATGTGTCCGTCAGTGTCCGCGTAATCATGGAGAACAACTCTGCAACATTGATTTGATCTCCGGAACAGAACGCCACATGGTACCGCCACCACCACCTCAAGCACTCCCGACGCAGCTGTAACCGCTGCTGGCCAGCCAAATGATTAAATGCGCTCACGCTTTTTTTTGCTCTAAGTGATGTTGCTAAGTGTCAAAACGAGTGTGTGGAGAGTTTAATCTTATGTATGAACACTACATGTCATAATAACCTCCCGCCTAAACATTTCTTAACTAATTACAACAATGACAAAGTGGTATGCGGCCTTTGGTCTAAATATGGATTCAGTTAAGCTACGAGCTCTAGTACTCATCTTTCTGCCTTCATCCTGGAGTCTCTTGATTATGTCTTCTGAATTAATAACTGTTGTGATAATATGCAGTTAAGATATGGCAAAATCCATTTTCCTCATTTGTTTGGAATTGGGCAGCTTGTAGTGATGTAGCTAGGAATAAAGACATACATTTGTAAACACCAATCTATATCCAAAATACATGCCATCTGTTTACGCACTGAGGCACATTTTTTAATAGCCTTCTTTAATATAATAATATGTTATGTTAAATATGTTCATATCTTGTACGTTTTTTCACAATTGCAATTGGTGGGTGACAAATGTGTACAAATCACATGTAAATCAAATAAAACTTGATCCTTCTCATTCTTGTAAAAACAAATAGATTCTGGAGTCTTATTTTTTAAGTCCTTCATTTTACACAGTCTGACCTGATGTCACATTGTGCACCATGGGGAAAGTTCATACAGATTCAACTAATATTCATGTGAGGAGGGAATAGGCTTGGCTAGGCATAAAGGAAAAGAGCAGGAAAAGTCTGTTTGCTGATAACAGAGACATGGGAACAAGACATGGGATCTCAGATAAGAAATATGAAACATAAAAATTGTGGTAGAGGACAGTGACAGTTATCATATTACAGTCTTCACTTGACAATGACGTTTAAGTGTAAGGGAACCCCCTGTTTCAGCTCAAATTCAAACACGACATCTAAAAATCTATTGTTTGGGGCTGAGGGTTAAAAAAAGGAGGGGAAAGGCGTTATCCCCATGGTTACAACCCCACACGTTTGACAGGCCTCTTATTGTTTCAGCAAGTAAGCCTTGTTGAGAATGAGTGTTTAAATGAGCGATGTTGTACATAAATTGTGCCCCACACCCTTGTGTTATGGTATACGTTTCCAAGAAGCTTCACCCTCTCGGAGTGGAGTTCGGAACACAGCGAAATGTTCAAAAGCTGGATGGCCGAGACTAAAAACAGGATGAGGCCGGTTTGCCAAGATGTAGAGATGCAAATCAGCCTTGCATTTTTGTTCCACTGACCCCTCGCGCAGCACGCGCATTCCGGAATTGGGCAGTTGGTGGAACGGATTCACATCCATTCTATTCCAAATGAGTGTTAGGCAGCTCCCATAGCTGTGCCCTTCTTTTGATCAACAATAGTAAAGTGCAAACGGGAGGCCATGGTTAGATGGTTCATTGAAATGTTGCTCTGTACTCAGAATTCAGAATTATCTCACTGCCTCAGACAGAGCCAGCATCTTCACTCAGAACTCCAACTGCTCGCCTCAGTGCATAAGTCCTTGAGCATGTGCGTGTACAAACAGAATAAAAACTTGTGGATTGTTTCTTTGTGGGCACTACTGGACCACGCCAGAGCAGTTCGTATGCGCCTGCTGATGTCGGACAAAACAAAGATACGGCTAGGCTGCTAAATACAAGTTTGGAAGTCAACGGCTCGCCGACTGCCAAATGTTGGAACGTACGTACGCCGTGAGAGGGGGTGCGTCGAACAAAAATCACGGCTGATTTACATCTCAACGTATACAATGTCAACAGTAAACCCCGGATCGAAGCGAACCTGACAAATCCTTTAAGATCGATACTGACACGTTTAAAAAACAAAAACACGTTTTGGGGTTCGCTGGCACTTTGAGAACACTGTCACATTTGAGGCACAACATGACTGCGCCACAAGTAGTGTATGGGGAGTATGTTGAAAGAGAAAAAGTCAAACTAAATAGTACAAAACAACTTCAAACACCTTTCAAAGCCAGTTAGCTAGAACAAGGGGCTGTATTTATCGCCCTACCCCAGGGAGGTTTGGGGAAGGACGCGGCAATACAAAATAGGTTTATGGGCATTGCTTATGGGGCCCGTGGCCCTGAGTTGTTCAAGTGTCTTATTACACTCCATTTTATTGAGCTCTTTAATAAAAAAGAATAATTATAACGACGCAGGGAAGAAGCAACACGTGCGTACGTCTTGTTGATAAACAATTAGACTGAGTGGGAAATGTGTGTTTAATTTAATTTTGGCCAACATCGCTAAGCAGTTGTGATGCATTGTCTACGGGTTCGTAAAGCACTCGTATCCAAGTAAGAAGGGGCACTAAGTAAGGATACAACTCATTGGCTAAAAGGGCTGTGATTAGCCAACGCTCTCATTTTAGATTACTTCTAGGAACTGTTCTATTTTGGCAATTTTTTTACCCTTCTCTATATTTTTCCCCCTTTATCTTATGTCTTTCTCCTTTTTTTTGCTTTCTTTCCATTTTCTTTGTCCACTCTGGCAAAGCAGGGTTGGATTATGCTGAGGATGCAGGAATTAATTTGAACAAGACATGAGCAGCAAAGAGGTACTCAATTCAGCACCCGCCCTGCTGTCACTCACACAACAGTGCTCCCGTGCACCCACACACACACTCTCACTCTTTCATCCCTCTTTCTCACAAATATTCTCTCACTCTCTCTCAGAACACACACACACACACACATGAGCCCGACACAAAAAAATGCAAACATCCACATGAAGGATTTCAGTATGGCATCGTGGTGAAGGGCCTGACAGCCACACTGGATTTTTGGGAACACAACTCCTGTGCAAAAGTGTTTCAAAGACCTAATGCCATGCTAAGAACATTTTTGACACCTGCATAGAAAAGTATCTTTTTCAATTCACTGACATTCACAAATAGGCACACGCATTAAACGTTGAAATTATGTGTGCTTAAAGCGATATGAATCCGTAACTTTACGATTGTGGACTTGAGGTTTTTGCTGGGTTTCTATAATTGAAATGGAGTTATTAATCAGACTCAGTCATTTATGAGCCTAGGAATTTAAGTCTATGAATAACACAGATGTTATTCAATTCCGACGGAAAGGCACGAGGAAATCAATCACCATATTTGGTTATCTAAAAAACGAAACGGTTTAAAACAACACAACAAATGTCTGTCATAGTGTTGTGCGAGGGTTTCGTGTGTGTTTCCTTTCTATATTGTGAACGTGAAGGATGTGGTTGTTTGGGCTGAGACACAACCGTGAAATCCAACTTTACGCCGGACTGTGAGATTCCCACCGTGCTAATACACCTCCAGCGGCAACCGAGACCGCTTTCTCTCTCCTCATTTTCACTGCTTTTCATTTGCGTGCGGCGCCGCTCCTCTTTGCTCATTAATCCTCTCTTTCATATTTGCCCCCAAAAGATGATTGGTACGGGCGACGCGACCACAATACTCATCAGTGGAAAGAGCCAGAGACCCAACCCCACTAGTTCCTACTCTGACGATTCCTCCCCTGCTTCGTCTCTGTCTCTCCACTTCATTCAGCGGTGGCTCAAGACCAGCCCAGACTCTAGAAACTTCCATTGCTCCTTATTCTTTCCCTTTCATCCTGAATTCCCCTCTCTTATCAGCCCTTTTCATCTCCCTCTACCTTCTCTCTCGGCTCTCTTCCCTTCCCTTCCTGTATTCTCTTCTTGTCTTTGTGACACTGGGGATGGATTTTAGCATATTGGCTTGTTTTGTGTCTCTACCCCTCGGTGCCAAGGGTACCGATTCTCATTATTTATTTTATTTAATGTGCTGATGAGCATGTTTAATAAATATACTGGTTTAAAAGAAATTATGCAAAGCTTGGCAATATTGATATCAATATTAATCAAATTTCTACATATTTTTATAACCTTTTTTTATGGGGAAATTATATTTTTGAAATTACCGGGAAATTATATTTTTGCAATAACCAGAAAGCTGAATCTTTTTACAAGGAAATCTGAAACAAGAAAGGAGCAAAGAATAACATCCACACCTTCATCCAACATTTCAGACGATCCCCTTTTTCTCGGAATCGCCTCCTGAAAACGTTCCCACGTACCTATGGGTGACAGCTCCGCAACGCTGCCTATATAAGGCCCTTCCAGGAACTTTGGCTCGCTGTCGTTGATGTCCTGCACCTTGATGACGAACTCCGACTCGGGCTCCAGCGGGTCGCTGGACAGCCGGTCGAGGGCTTGCGCCCTCAGGGTGTAGAAGGCCTTCTCCTCCCGGTCCAGACGCTCCGTGGCGTGGATGTCCCCCGTCAGCTCGTCGATGATGAAGATGGTGCCCGCCCCCTCGCCGGAGATGGTGTACTTGATGGTGCCCTCGCCCTCGTCCGAGTCCGTGTGGATCTGGAATCAAGACGCATGCGATACGTGAGCGGAGTGCTCGCATGCCTGAACTCATCCATCTGTATCATAGGATGTCAATCAAAATGGATATCAGCCATTGGTGTACACATGACCATTTTGTGCTTGTAGATTTCTGTTCTACGGAGCCTTGCCCCTTTTTGCATCCAGCAGCAGAAAAAAATCAATCTATTCATTGAATGGACGCCTCGCACTATTCTGTGGCAAAGCTCATTTATATTCAATCTTTCAGAACTTTTTAATGAAAGTTATGGCACGGCTTTGTTAAATACTCAATTCTGGTAAATTACAGCAGGTCTGTTATTTCAAAATAGCAGACAGCAGCTTTGAATAGCACCGTTGCTCACGACACTATTTTAACTTTTTCACTCTAATGGACGTATTGTATGTATTCAATTGTTTGTATTGGCTTTGTATTACAATAATGAAGTCACATTTCTTCCCGTTCAGGTGAACATTGGCGGCTCTCTCTGCATCCATTTCCCGTAAACTACCTGAAGCTGTTAGAGGAACTACATACCTTTCTGCCTGAGACTCCCAAAAAAAGCTTGATTTGCACACTACTCATTTCAAATATTTACCCAAACACACACACACACACACATTAATATTGTTTTGTGACCAACAGACAGACATAGAGATATTTAGATAGGTTGGGTAGTACAGTGATTTTGGGTGTTGGATTCCCAGTCGAAAGGTTCAGGGATCAAAACCCAAAGTCCACAGCCCACCCGCAGGCCTTGAGCAAAAATCACCCCCTCCCCTGCCTACTCGGGATCTAAATCTAAATTTCACTAGATA
The DNA here is from genome assembly GCA_900302425.1 of Brosme brosme. NCBI lineage: Eukaryota > Metazoa > Chordata > Actinopteri > Gadiformes > Lotidae > Brosme > Brosme brosme. The sequence continues at coordinate 10,035 of OMKX01001347.1, forward strand.
GAGAGGTATAAAGTGAATGGAGCTATAATTCAGCAATTTCCTCCACTACACTACTCCCCCGGCAACATCGACTGTTCGGCTCTCCCAGTGCACCCTGTCATCATCTCATCACGCCTCCAGTTCCCATGGTGATTTACAAGGCATCGCTACCTGTGTGTCCTTTGCAGGAAATGACGCCTAAATGAGATGATCAAAGTCATCTCCGAGAGTGTTGGATCTGGCGGGGCTGAGAAGTGAACTTAAAGAGCCCTTATAAATCAGAGGCGCCGCTCTCCGCTAATGTGATGAGAAGCTATCT
>OMKX01001384.1:0-10113 GCA_900302425.1 Brosme brosme
CCATTTGGAGAGAGTGTGAAGAGAGAGGGAGGGAGGGAGGGAGGCGGGACAGAGGGAGAGAGAGAGAGACCCTGGGCCCTGTGAGCGCTTATTCTGCACTTCGCCGCGTCATCAAACACTGTCTGAGCACGGGCAGAGGACGTGAGGAGACCGAGCCCTCGCCCAGCGATCCATAACATGAAAACACCGTCCGACATGTTTAGCTTCACAGCTTTAAAGTTCAGAGTCGACAGGACGATGTTACCATCCATTCATCTACGGGACGGGTTCATGTAAAGAAATATACATGTCAAACCGAGAATCCACACCTGATGGAAAGGCTGAGTTGTAGAAGCATCGACAGATCAAAACAGGATGCCTCCAGCATACAACGTTCGCCGTGTGATCACGGTGATCTGGATCAGAGAATTCCTTAGGCTAGCATGTCTGTTTCATCAGTGGCCTGTATGCCCTCTGTGTGTCTCTGTGTCTGGGAATGTGTTGCCCCCTTGTGGCCACGGCCACACATTCACCAACATTGGTCAGTACATTTGTGCTACTTGATGGGATCTGGACGATTCACAAACCCCAACAGTAGTTTGGTTTGACCTTACTAAGCCATTATTCCAACTGTAGAAGCTTTTCAAAAAACCCAGCTCACGGACAACACCATCCATAAAAGGTGGATCACACAAATATTGTATGAAATGTAAGGTTTTAGGTCACTTGGCTGTAACTCACAAAATGGCAGTGTGTGTAACTTCAGAATGTGTTTCCAGTAAGATGTCACCAACATTAACTGTGAAACGTTACGGTCCACCTGACAATAGAGCTCCCTTCACGACCACGTGAGACAACCGCCTTCAAACAGAGAGGACCAGGGCAAGAATCTTGGCTGGACAGGCCTCGTCTTACATCACCCTGTCTATGTCTGCAGCAGACGGACATGCCAGCAGAGAAAACGAAAACGCATGTTTTCCTCTTCAGTGGGTGGCAGCAGCATATCAAAACATCCACCAGTTCACAACATTCCCAGCGTTAGCCCGCGATCACTCACATCAGCAAGGAGCCGTGCACAGCGATGCCAGTCTGTGGCCCACACAGCACAGAACATGCCCACAAGAACCACTTAGTGACTACACTGGCAAATGTTTGGAGGACACACTACAGCCGGCTCACTAGATTCAAGTATCGGCTAGGAGAGGCCGGCCCACCGGTCTGCTGCCTGGCAAAAAACCACTGAGGACAGACATCCCGATGGACAATCGCCAAAGAGCCAGACGGATTGCAGACCCCGAAACACAATTTCTTCCGTCAGATTTTTATTTTACATCTTTTATTACACTGCATGAACTACAGTGCCTGCAGGGACCTGGTTTGTTCGCACTGTTCTCCGTCAAAGCGTCTCGGTACATCAGAGGAGAGGGAAGAAGGAGGCAACAGTCAGTGCAAGACCCATGAAATCCAACAGATCAAAGACACCAGACAGGTGTTCAGGACATTCTCACACAGTAGAAACCGGACCATATTCAGTGTACTGTTATTTTATCCATCCTCCATACATCACTGGACCACATACACAGAGGGTGAGAATGGCCCACATTCTGCCTCCATAAATGTCACAGCATGGACAGATGAAAGATTGGTGGAGCACTAGGTTTTTTAGCCAGCGAGTGGAGGAATGGAGTAGATAGATAGCAGTGCCCTTCTGGCTGCTTTCTGCCTGACTATAGAGACTACAGCGTGGTCGACACACCATCTCTCTCCCTTATCTTTAATATGGAGGAACACAAACTCGGCCAGCACTGCATGGTGAACTAAACTTTTCCAGAGGCCGTTAGGAAGACTAGCTAAAACGTCCTTTCCGGACACCGACGTCCTTAGACAAAGTGGCCGTAAAGTTTCAAAATCAAACCTGTGTAATAGACTGGCCATTGTTTAAATACTTTTGTTAAAATAGTCTTCTGAAACCTCCGTCTTACCACTCGCCAATGAGTTTATTATCGGAAGAATATCTCCATAACAAAACAGGAAACACTGCGTAACTCCGCCCCTCACACTTTCTGGTTTCCTGCCCAGGCGTTGTGCAGTCTCCCTCCAAAAGTTCAGCTATAGCAAAGTCGAACTTCTGGATCCGAGATGAGTAGAAACCTCAGCACAGGCAGGACGAACTAACATCTCCTGGCTGGTGAGTTCAGACTTCCTAATCACATGAAATATTCAGCCGTCCAGTTGTACCGGACCAACCGAGAGCCGTTCCAACTGCCGCCGGGAGTGAGAATTGAAAATAAGGCAAAGTGTGTAAACCAGGCAAATGGGTCTACCCACAGAGGAACCAGACCTCATCACAACACGGCGAAGAACAAGCAACAGCACAGCAGGAAAAACAAGAGGGTCAAGCCTTAAAATGTAGTATCGCTCTGCACTGAATTAATAATAATACTATAACCAAGAATAACCAAGTAGGGGGCCCTCTATGGAGAGATTCCAGGACAGCAGCATCCTTTTAAGTGTTACTGTGGACTGTCCAAGTCAGTAGACCCAAGCAGTCCGCGCTGAAAATGTCATTAGAGGACTTTTCAGATATTAACCTAGCAATGAAAAGACCGCTGGCCAGCGACTCGGTGTGACCATTACGGACAGCAGGATGGGACTGGGTGGCTGGGAGATGAACCCAACCCTCCTGCAACAAAAAGGTCACAAGTCCCACCCCGTGCGAAACACATGCCCTGACAAAGTGCTCTTCTCGGGAAAAGTAGAAAATGGTCTGCCCAGCCACTGTGAGTGGCGTTGACTAAAAACCATTTTAAAATGTAATGAAGCCGTTTAGGTGCCGAAGTGAAAGAGAGAGCACAGGTTAAAGTCTGCACGGGGAGCGGGTAAATCAAGGCCCTCCATCTGGTCCTTTCATAAGGAGGTGCCAGGGCCACACAAATCAGGCAGGCAGGGCGCTGACCTGGGAACAGCCTACCTCTCCTCAAAACACGATAAACAACACAGATGCCCAAACAGAATAAAAACAATGCATTAATGTCATTGCAAGGGCGATTCACATCTTGGTTACCAATCCAACATGGTATATCTTACGTTGCATAACTTCATGGTCATTGGTATGGCATAGGTTTTTCAAACATTAAACGTCTGGTAAAATAATTGCTAACTTGGAATGTGAATGGATCACATGACAAAATATGGAAATTACTGATGGGAAAAAATACCAATTCCTAACTTGGGACGGTATTTCTATTATCCAGGAGAGGGAGAGAGATAGCTACCACTAACATACCCTGTCTTAACCTATTTTCTTGCAGAAATAGCCACAAGTTTCTCATCAGTGATGTAGTCGATCATTTGTCTTCCACTCTGCTGGAAGACAAGGTGTCTCCCCTCCACCTAAGGTCTTGCCTACATACTTTTTCTAACTTCATTGAACAGCAGAATAGATTGCAGCATACTGCCTCTGTTTTTAATAACTGCCCTAAAAGCACAGGCAGAGGATGAAGATAAGTAAACAGTTCACAGCAGTTGTTATGACCATAAGCCATGTTTAAAAGTGACACCACCACAACACTCAAACAAAATGACCACCAAAACATTTTCACATTGTTGTAAATACAAAATAACTATCAGTAACTTCACTCTTTTTTTTCAGTTAAAATCAAACCGCCTCTTTCATTTCCCTGCAAGTGGCATCTCACATGCAGCGGGAAACCAACAAAGCTCCACATACAGGTGCCATATTGATAATATTAGTTAATTAATTAATAATTAAAGTTCTTATAATCTTACACAACACAGCAGTTGTGCCTCGTCTACTGGCATGATGACAAATAAAAAAGTCGATTTGGCTGGAAGTCTCTGAGCAAAGCAATTGTAAAGCAAACAGTAGTAAAGGGGACATACTTTAAATCATCCACACTGGATTCGTCCTCAAAAATAGGTTCCCGCCGTCTTAAAATATCCAAATACAGCCAACTATTTTCCTGCCACAAAAGATGTAAACCACTATGGCCATGACACATGAGCCTGGTTTTGGAGGGAGTTTTATTTACACCACACTGGAGGCTGAGGATGTGTACGATTGTGTAAAAAGAACCAGGACCTATTCAATCAGTTGATCCATTCAGAACCCAAATTCCTGCCTGGTCTTACACACAATTTAAGTTTAGCATAGAGAACAGTTGGCTCGAATTATTTCAGTTGAGTATCAAAATGAGCAACCACGTATTCTAATTTCCAAATCGAAAAAAACCTACAACAAAGAGATGCGTGTTAAGCCTATTCAAGATGATGCATCTCCTGCCTAACGTGAGGGAATGAAGCACGCCATGCTATTGAACGGTCCCATCACTGGTGGCTTCCTTTAACATTTGTAAACACTCCCCACATGCCGCCAGAAAAGGAGGCTCGTCGGCTGCATGGCCATGCGTCTTACCTCAGGTAGTACTGTTTTAAAGCAAATGCCGCATTGGAACAACTCCGTGGAAAGTTAAAATCTTCTCCGAGTTCAGCCCACTGGTTTTTGTCAGAGACCTGCGTTGAGGAAAACAGTATTTAGAAAAGAACAGAAATCCAAAACAATGAAATGAGCGTTAACGTTATGTTATAACCATCTGTTGTTAACTCGGATCGAGGCAAAATGTAGAATATCTGAAAATATCTTTAGCGCCATATGGAAAATACGAAAATCTGGCTTTTACTAATTACTGATTTACAAATTAAAACCTTGTCGAACCAATGTATAATATTGTAGACAGTGGCCCCAGACAGCCATGGTATAGTTCACAGTACACATTAGTTCGACCTGCTTTCTTTGGCCACTATCGTTACTGTTGTTGCTAGTTAGCAGGAGAGCTAACTGGCTACAACGACTTTTCCAGTTTGATTCGAGTCTAGCGTGCAAACACACAGTCAGGGCCGAACGGGAGACAACTATTCACATCCAGCAACACAGCGCGTTGGGTCGGAGCGACTGATCCAGTTTTCGGGGGTTGATTTTAAACATGAACTGTGTTCAGTACATGGGCCTTTGAGGCCTACATTTTGTGATCAGCCATTAAGCCAAAGATGGCTATGGCAGAAAAGCAAGGCTTCCTCAAAACTCGGTCAAATAGACCAAATGCTTTGCCCCCCGCGGGGAACTCTTTCCCCAGCCGGTGCTCCGGGCCGATAATCGATGTTATAAGTGCCCGCTAATTTTGAGTTGCTCCAACTGCACTCTGACTCGGAGCAGTGCGCACGGACTTTCAATTCAAACCATACACAACACAAGCAACCACATTGCACAGACGGCAAACTAGCACAAGGCCGATAGCGACTCAGTCCTTCTTGTAAATACGTGGGTGATAAACACCGAAATGCACCCGAAACTGAGTTGGAGTGGTCCAGCGAAGTCCACACGGTCAGCAGTGTGAGAAAAGAATTGCACTTTAGTTGCACTCACCTTTGCAAATCCACCTAAAGAAACGACTCTGATATAGAGCGCATTCAGATCCAGCTCTTTCCCACCCACGATAGGAATCTTCTTGAACGGTGATCTGAGGAAAAAACACGTGAAATACACGCATCAATGTTGATATTACAGTCTTGTGTCATGATCGGTGACATGCAAAGAGTGTTTAAACTTGTATTTATTGGAGATAAAGACGCCCCGTTCTCACCCTCTGCTTTGGTGGAATTGCCGCAGCTCGTCCAGAAAAGCCTGTCCTTTCCTTCGCTGATCTGGTAGGTTTTTCCCCGTCGAATTTGCCATTGTTTTGCATGCAAAAACGGTCCAAAACCCACTCACTGGCTTCCTAAGACACCAAGGATCCCATACTCCGCCGGCGCTCAGTCATTCGCGAAGCTGAGTGTTTAAAAAGTTAAAGAAATAGCTGATAGCCAGAAGAGCGCCAGCCTCGCTAATAAAGACTGATGCACACAGAAAAGCAGCCGATTCACCCTGGACTAACTTCTAGCGAACAAACACGAACGATTTTACCGGTAGATCCAAAACGCCATGATCGAGGATGTTTAATTAATGCTCTTGGTTTGCGATAGTAGTCGTTTGGAGGGGTTTGACAGTGTGTTACGGACGCGGCTCCGAGCAAATCGCACACACACACACTGTAGAGCGGCAGACAAAAAGATGTGAAGGCCCCGGGCCCGACCTGGCATGCACGCAGCGCCCTCTACTACCACCGGCGACACTGCACTGTCCAAAGAGCTTTATTGGAACAATAGACAGTGTTTTCTTTTTTAAGGGCTCATCTGCAACTTAACGACCCCCCGTCGAAAAAATAAAAATGGTCAGGCTTGTGCTGACATTGTCCGTGGGGGGGAGGGGGACATCTCCAATTAAAGTGTAAAACTTTAATTGCACAACATCAGAGATTGGTGCAAAACTGTGGTGTCTTTGGATGGCAATAGTGTTGTAGTGTTGTGGTTCACAGGGATGCTTCTAAGCTGAGGTCTGCTTAGTTGGCTTGGAGTTTTTTTTTGTTGCAAATAAATGAAAGTTTGTAACTAGGTGTTGAGATAACGGAACGCTCTTGTGTGGGTTCATGGTTGTATTCTGACATGAGCCCATTTACCAATCAACGCCACTTGTACCCACTTGTTTTATTAAGCGTGTGGGTGAAATTAGTTTTCTTAATTAGTACACTGTATTGCTGGACTATTGCCGTTATAGTAGTTGAACAGACCATTCAACTACTACGTACTATCTACTATCATCATCCCTGCCTACGTCATTTGTATTGGAAAATGTTTAATGTATCTATTGGTAGCCTTAATGTCAGCGTTTTTCCCCCCCTTATTGAACTATTGCACATTTCAATTAAAGCATTCTCTAAACGCGTCTTAACTATTATCCTAGATATTGTGTTATCAATGTAATTATTTATATGAAGTAGTGGATATGCAATTGATCGTCTCCTCCCGGTATGTCTTCAAATGTTTTTTGTTTTAACCTCTTGGGATAGTTGGAAATGACTCCTGATCCCTGCTGCTGTAGCTGCCAGGCGGACCTCTTCTTCTTGACGGGGTTACATTCAACCATTACACGCTCCCCTCTGCTCAATGAAGAACCTGTCACAAAATGGCGGAGACGTGCGTTAGCAGACCCCATTTTGAGGATTTGACAGTAGATGGCGGAAAGCTGGATGCGTGATAATATGCACATTATTCGCCAAAGAGTCGAATCTGTACGAACACGACAGCAGCGCGAGATGCCCGAGTTCACCTCGCGCACGTTTGGACTCGACGTCCGCGAGGAGGTGAATTCTGAGCTCATGAGACGCCCGTTAGCGCTCTAGCCTGCTATGCTTTGCTAACAAGCTAAGGCGTTGAGATGAATAGGGAAAGACCAGCAGGACACGTTTGATAAAAGTTATTTACCAACTTCTCTGATGATCTGGTTGGTTGTTCGTGACCTGCGCTGATGGGAACTAATCAAACGTTTTTTATTAATACAGTTGGCACGAATGTCGACGCTAAATGAATGCTAAAATTAGCCTCCCGGAACCGATCCTATAATGACTTGGTTAGCCTGCTAGACCAACAAGCTTTTTAGGTTAGCTCTGGAATATTGGCATATTAACAAGGAATATTAACATTGATATCAATAACGTACACATTACCGCATCTCCCTTTTCAAAAGCAACTAATTCGTTGCCAGCGAGGCGCGCGTTTAACTAATCGCGAGATCTTGCCTATTTGAGCGCGCGCTGGGTTATTTTCTTACCATAGCAGGCCAGAAATTGTTCATATATTATACTATTACATAGGCCAAACATATAAAATATTATAATATTAGTCTTCACTTGGCAACAGTTGAATGAATACACATGTATTTGTTCGATGCCGTTCAAAAACACATGTGGATCATTGTGAATTGCATCATCTTCACATATCATCGACAAACTAGTTATAAAGTTTCAGTGTTTTATGATTAATTTACTAATAGTCTACCTAGGATTTAGCTGGTTTCGTTTTCATGCTCGGATAGGCCAGTATGATAATCTGAATGAAAACCCGAGGCCATCCCTTAAACTTTATATTTTATATGCATATTATTTTTATACTGAGTAAGGGTTAAGATGCATCTAATATCTAATTGGAAACAACGTAATTTCCTATACGACACACCATCAGCATCGACATTTGTAACCTTATCTTATTGCAATTATGTGAAGTGCTCAACGCCCAGCCACACTGTATGTAGGTCTATTCGATTGTGTATGTGCAGCTGTTGATGACATCACATTTAGATGTCCATGCGTTGTGACAGCTCATTCAAGGCATATGGCGCAAACGAGGCCAAGGGCCCAAGTGGCCTCGAAGTAGCCAGACAAAAGATCGCAGTTGGACGCTAATTGCACATAACGTTCTCGCACTCGCCTGTGTTTTTCAGCATCCACGGGTCTGCCATGTATATACTTACTATCAAGTTCACAACTCGTATTGTGGGAAAACAGCTCCATCTGGTGGCAGCTGGACCCAATGCCTCAGAAAGTAATCACACATCCTTGAAGAGACGTATAGTCGATATAGTTAGTTAGTAAATTACAAAATGTATCTTCGTTTGACACGATCCTAGTTCCACATGCCCCATAGCCGAGTGCGGGAACCGAACAAAGCAAAAAAACATGTTAAAGTCCACATCCATTGACCAGCAGCATGATAGGGTTGGTTTTAATTTTGAATTGGAGGAAACAGCTGCCCTCTCAACAATTAATCGGTAGGGATCAGGGGAAAGCCTGCAAAGGATCACTTTAACTACTTCAAGACTTAATCGAATGATGATAAAGCTGAACCCTCTTTGTGTTACTTTATAGGTCTATTTATTCCTGTGGTCTCAAATTAATAATGTGAAATGCAAAACAGACTTAAGTATTTTTATTGGGACTGTATTTACCTTATATAAAATTGAAGTGTGGTTTATTGATGTTCCTTGGGGTGGTGATGTGTAGAGAGACGCATGCAATTAAACCATAACAATGTTGCTTGCTTTTCAACACTCAACAGTCTCCGTGACGAATCCTCACCACTAGGTGGCAGACGTGTTTCAAGTTGGAGGTCATTTCAACCGCTTGTCCATGGTCCACACTGGAGCCCATTATGAGCTGAACTGAGTAGGAATTCTAACAGAAATGTTTATCCATAAAGTTTTAAATGACTGCTCAATTGGAATAACCTGATCAAATAAAGGTCTAATAAATTAAATACAAGGTGATTGATTGATCAAATGGAAAATTGTTAGGATGGTTTATTTATTATATGTATATTATATTTATATAGATATAAAATAAATACTAATACAAAAACGAAATACTAAGATGAATAGACCCACAGTAGAGAACTCAGTTAAGGACTTGGATTACCAAGTTAAATCAAGTACATTTATGACATCACATTTGATTGAACATTGGACAATGGAGTCAGTGTGCACTTTGAGCATTTTATTTGGGCCATGACATTATAGCAATAGATCTCTTTCATATTCTTAAATCTATAATTGCACAGCTTGTTTGATGACCAAGCATGACAAAATAGCTACTAGTGTGAGTATCTAAATATACATAAAAGGACTGGTTTAAGAATCGGTCTGAACATATAGATGCAACACACATATTTTAACCTTTGACCTTCCAGTGAGTCACTGAAGCTCTTGTAGGCCTCAGACCAGCCGTACTCTCAGACGATCAGCGTGAGGCGCCTGTTCTGCGTTGTCTGGTTTCCTTATTATTTGACGAGAATGATCTCGTCAAAAGCTTATCAGGGGGTTAACTCCAAGGGCAAAGGTTGTGGGTACAAATCCGGACGTCTGTTGTATACCTGTAGGCCTTGATGCCTCACTACCCCTACTGTTGCCCAAGGACACGTATCTGAAGTTGCTTTTGGATTAATGTGTCTGAATGACCATGTAGCCTATGGATTGTTGAGGAATCGTGTGCTGCTTGGGAAATAGAAATTGAACATGTGAATGTGAAAAAGGTTCTGCTGTTTGTTAAATAAGGACATACTTTTCAGGTCTTTTGCTCGTATATTTGCTTGTACTTTTCAGTAATGTTCAACCTACAACATGTATGTAACGTGCTACTATATTGTGGTGTTTGCATGTAAATTCACAATATTTAATGGAATTAGACTATC
>OMKX01001396.1:0-10280 GCA_900302425.1 Brosme brosme
TGTTGTGCATACGCTCGGGAGGCATTGTGATTTGATTGATCACCTTCCTCTCATCTTTCCCCAGCATGAATCAGATTGGTGCGCGGTGCTTGATGAATGGGATGAGTGCAGAGGCTGTGGGTGGAATCACACGTGTGACAGGCGTGTGTGCACACAGAGTGGATTGGCTGGATCTGAGTCCATGAAGTGCAGTGGGACGTGTAGTTGGGCAATGGAAAAAAGTCCACCTCCATTTTTATGGGGGGGAAAGGGGGGTTTTAGCTCGGCGAATCCTGGCAATTGAATTATAATATAGCTCACATCAGCATGTATGTTATGCAGGATGATGATATATGAGTGTTGCACGATATGAACACTTGGAAATGAACACCTACGGACTTACATAACGTTATGCAAGAGCTTTGGCACCTTTAACTGCAGACGGAATTGAAATAAGGTCACTGCTATGCAAATGTCTCCATCAAAGAGTGGAATTAAGTAGGTCGGAGACGGACGCGCACGCCAGGTCAAACTAAAAATCCCTTTGATGCCATTCAAACCGCTTGGATGTCTTCCTTCGCCGGAGAGACGGATCAGAACCTGTAGACAAACGCCCGGACCTTTCCGGCTGAGGGCTGATTAAGCTGTTCCAGTGAACGGATGCTCCAGCATGCCCTCATGAGCAGCAGAGGCCTCTATGGAGGCCCAGAACACTCGCCCACACACACTTATGAATACCTGCCCGGGGCTAAGATGAGAAGATGCGTCCGTCCCTCAGTGACAGGTGGCTGGGGGAGGTAGGTAGAAGATACTCCCTCGCGCCCACGCTCCCACCCACCTCAGCCCGGTCCCGAAGGAAGAGGCTGAGGTAACGCTGCTGGTAATGTTTGCTGCACACCGGATGCTTGCTGCACCTGTCAGCTCGCATTTAATGTTTCCTATTCTGCCTTTTGCAGATAATACTCTTTTTTTTCTACCCGTGAAATGGGATCAGAGGGAAGTCGCTGCTGCTCTTGCACAATTGCACTGACATTCGTTTATTTTCTCTCTCTCTTTCTCTCTTTCTCTCTCCCTGTCTCTACCCCCTCACCCCCTTCTCTTTCTCTCTTATCCACAACCCTCCCTCCTAGCCCCTCTCTCCTCTCTCTCAGGACCGTGGAGGCATTCAGGCTACAGGCTGTGAGTGACAGACTGCCTGTAGGGAGACAAACAGGCAAACACTGTGAGGCCAAACATGCACTGCACTCCTCCCCACTGTTGTTCCTGCACGTGACAACTTTCACACACTTCTTTACAAGCCTCTGGTGAATACCTGTGCATTGTGTTCATTTTCCCGTTCCTTAGCATTTCCCAAGTTAGATTACATGAGACATATTTGTGTTTGTGTGTGTGCTATTTGATTTATTTAGATTAATAAGGAATGCCAGACTTTTCCTGCTGAGTCCGAAACACGGATGAAAACTGCAATGCCTCCAAATCTTTAAAGATTTACAAGAGCACTGTAGCTCCTAGATACTTCCAACATAAACACCTGATATGCCTTATTAGTTTTGATCTTTGCCGCTGAGTACATAACAAAAGAGGGTCTCGAGTGGACCATTAGAATTAGATGAAGCTTATACTTCAATAAGAAATAAGCTATCTATCTGTCTATGGAATCATCAGTGGCTGGGTTAATAAATATATATACTCAGGATTGTGCATGTTGTATAACTTGTTCCCTTAGGCAAAGCAGCCACAGAATGTGAATTTGGCATGGTGACAGAATCCATATACAACCACCACATTCTGTGGCCAAGTTTCAAAAGTTGCAGACAAAAGATAAATCTATACACTGTAATGAATAACGATCCCGATTGCGGATCAATATGTGTGCGTGTTTGCCCGGCAAGATTATATATCATTCTACTAGCAACTGCAGCACACCTGAGGAAATAATAACAAGCAGCACGGACTCATTTGGACAAACAAAACAGAGCAAAGTATCGATGCCTTGTTGCGCTGTTATTGGTCTAGGAAATGTCAGAGTGACAGAGTGACCAGGACCGCTCACCAGAGAATTGTACCTCTGACGGGTATGGATCCTGTGTGTGACTCCGTCTCTCGCTCACAGCAGTCTGGGCTGAGGCTCGCCAACAGGGATTGATTTGATATGGGCCCCTCCCTAACAGACTTATTTTAAGGGAAACCGCTTCACATTACGAGAATTCCTCGCATTTTATTGACACTGACCAAAAAAACGTACAGCATATTTTGATTGCAACAATATTGCAATTACAATTGTTGCTAACTATGAATGCTCATTTATTTGCCTGGGTTTAGTTTAAAAAAGAAGAAGCAACTCCTAACGTGGCAGATTTCCAGGAGTCATTTGGGTTAGCTTTGAGGCTGGCAATCAAGATGGTCTCATCTGAGCGCCTCTGTGACAAAACAACAAACAACATCTTCTAAATGGTGGTAATTGGCATCTGGTTGGATGATTCAAAGAGAATAATCAGGGGGTCCAATTGCCTTTGGATGCAGGACCCGATGACTGGTTACTACTGTCTTGGTCGTTGGTTGTATTGGATTCTTATCAGAGACACCAGACTCTATTTTCAAAGCTTTACACTGTTGTGAAATCAACTGTGAAATCGCTTGGAGAAACCTGACGCTTTACCAATCCAGTGAAGCCAACAAGTCGATTACCAAGTAAATCACTAGAATCATGGCTGAGCACTGCAAATCAGGTTCATCCAGGTGTGAAATATAAACCACTGTAACCGTTATATAGTAGACGATAAGCACGAGAGCAGACAGGCTTGCGACATGTTTGAGATTGTACATAGTCGCGACAAATCAATACAAACCTATTTTGTCATTGCACTATTTGCTACGATGAGAGTGGACAACTCTAGAATTGCACTAGCATGAAGAGGTTATCATCAAGCGGATAATTACCTCAGGTACATAATTACCAGTATATTTCTTGGGGATTTTGGAACAAAGTTTAATCCGGTGGAACTGTCCAAAGATACACAGCTTTAGGCCACACAATCACACATTTCTTTGGCCTTTGGATATCCATCCAGTTACTGCCTACGCTTGCAGATGTTATCATGACATTAACCATCGGTAACCAGAGGCATGGCAGTAGCAGTGACCTATCATAGACACACATCTTAACGCTCAGGCAATTCTATTTCAAAGTGCATCTCATACCATAGCTGTCTAACACAGGAGATAAAAAATCCAAAAACACTGCCGCTAGGGTTTCAAAGTTCCAATTCCTGTCTTTTATAAAACATGCCATCGTCTGCTGGATTCTCAAAGCAAATATGCCTTTTAGGGCACAAGGACTCATGAAACTTGTCATGGTTTCTGTTAGTGGATGAGTGCTATATTCATGCCTGCCTCACAGAGGGATCCCAATCTGGCATTGGAAGAGCCAATGCCCAATACAGACCCCCTCTAGACCACAAGGTATTTTAGTGTAATGCCTCACCAGTGGAGCTAATACTGTGAATCATTTGACTAAACAGGGATTCACTGAGGAGACTGTCTCCCAGAGGGGATGGAATGGCAGCTGGGTTGTGAGTGACAGCATTGCTCTCTGATTCAGTGGTGAAAGGAGGGACTGGGGGCCCCCATACTAACAGTGCAATTATGTACTGCTCTTTTTGTCGATGGGATTCCATCCATGGTAGAAAATACAAATTTAAATGACAGAGAAATGGCATATAATCCTTGATTTGGAAACTATTGACAATGTGTTTTTATACTACTGCAGGAAATTATAGAATATGTTATAAACTATGGCAAGAGGTAAGCAACAGGTCAAAAATATATGCAATAGCATTGTCTCCTCAATTCTCTGTGAATACATAGCATTGCATTTAGAAATGTGCTTGAGGGAGTACCAGAAGGACGTATAGTCTTCACAGTTTTGCAACAAATACATTTTCAGAATGAGTCGATAACAAGCAAGAAATGAGGTGAATTGAAGCAAACAGAATATAATAGAGCACTTTTAAATAGCTTTTGAAAACACACGGGTACCCAAACACACAAATGCCACGGGGGCTAGGAAAGGCTGATGAGCTGAAGTCGAAGGATATAGATTTGTAGAATAACTTCCCTATATTATGTACTTTTTAAAAAACCAAACATTTTGTTTGTTTGAAATTTCGACCATGACTTTAGTCTGGCCTCATTTTAGACTACCCATACTATAAAGATGAAGAGTTAAAACCAAAGATATGTATTCAAAGAGGACTACTCACTCACATTGAGTTGGTTCACATAGAACAGGGCAGGAAGGAACAGAAAGGGTTGGTGGCATATTTTACGGGACTTTTGAAAAAGTTAACTGTGTCGTTTTGTTCATTCCACTTGTGATATATGTAAGATACTAAATAATTGGTTCCGCCGTGTCATTTAAATGTAGGCAAATCAATAGTCTGCAAAAGTCTTAAGCCAAACCAACTTGAAAGGTTTTCCAATTAAGGTCTAAGTATATATTCTTTCCTTTCATTGGCATACTATTTTCAACACAGCCGCTGCTTTGACAGTTATTCATTATTTCCGGTTCTGCCAACGTTTCCGAGATGTCTATACTTCTTCACCAATCTTCTTAAGATCGGGACAAATTATACAGAACTGCTAGGAAGATATAGATTCAGCACAGACAGAAGTAGTGAGGACAGCACACGTTGAGTGACAACAATAACAGCTAATTATATTGTGGGGGAAAAAGCAACGAATTCAGAAGTAGAATAAATCAAATCAAGTTATTAAGGGTTATCCTGGTGTGCATTAAGCATCAGAAAATGATATTCCATGACGTCCATTGCAATCTCATGTTATTTCACTGTATTTATTTCCTTCTATTCATTCAAGATGATTTATTGGGCTTATTGAGTCTATTTATCCTCCCTTCCATGTAGCCAATCAGGTCACGAATTACTGTACACTCGTGTGTCCAAACGTGACCAATTACCTTACACTCACATTACGGCGACTGTGAAGCTGAATTAAGCTACTGCGTTTTGGACTTTGAGGAAGAACAAACTACACAAAACAGTGTGGGGGTGGGGATTCAGAACACACCCAATAATCCTGAGACAGACTTCCAAGACAGTTTATTAGTTGACGTTTATATTAATATACTTTTTGACATTTTTCGGACCAGATATTCGGTATGTGTGTAAATCCCTTTATGAAATGTTATGGTTCATTTGCGTTTTGAGATCCTGTTGTCCATCCCTTTAATTATGATATAAAAATATAATAACAAGCAATGCACACAAAATAACACTTTATTGTTATTGGAGTGGGAGCATTTGTCAGATTTGTCCACTGGAATCGAGCGTGAAATCGGCCCACAAGAAAATCTATAGTTTGTGAAAAAGGAACCTGTGGTCGTGTGGTAGTATTTTGCACAACTCAATAAACCATAAAAAATGCATACCATATATACATTAAACAATATGGAGGTTCTGTTTCCAATTGGCAACGGCTGCATATCTGCTAACATTGTGCATCGGTTCTTCAAAAGAAATATAATAAATTGGGTTGAGGCTATGGTAGGACTTCAATAGACATGCAATGGGATTGCACTGCAGTGCTATGCAAAGAAATGCAAAAATAAAATAACAACCATGAAAAGAGAGACTCTGGCCCTTGGTTATTTTGACTGGACCATGACTAGCAACCATGAACACTCACACTGAATGTAGCGTATGGAGGTTTCACGGTTTCAAATGGAAGACCGATGGTTAATGCTAATGCAATAATTACCTCTAATGCTCTGCGCTGGAAACGTGAAAATCCCGATTTAAGGAAAAGATGGAACTATAGGAGACACACAAATTGATCTAAGCCAGTCTGTCGTGTGGAACGCCCGTGCCATCTGTGAAAAACAACCAGTGGCTTCACCAAAAAACATCATCATATGATGATGGATTTCATATATATTTTGCTCTCTTAGCATGCGTTTCAATTGGATCAGTAATGGTTCTATTCAGTGAACTTGGAAGGCATTCTATTTTCATCCGCTTCAAATGGCCCATTATTTTTATCTCAACACATTTACCCACATGGCGAAGGCCCTGAAATCTTTGATGGAATCACACAGCACAGCTAAGCGGAGTGTGCACATGTAGACTTGGCCTAATTTAAATCAAGTCAAACAATGAGCTTGGGGTAGTCTATATTTAGTGCAGTAGTGTTTCAGAAAAGCGCAACTTTTTATTATTTCACTCCGAAATAATGAATTTTTCACCACTTGACCACAATCTTTTATGTCTTTCAATTATTCATTAAAGGCGGCAATAACATCATTTGTGTAACTGCGCATGTATTAGATCAAATTCTGTCAGAGCGGATGAAACTTCATCATTCAGCCTCGAGCATGAACTTGTCTTCTCTCTAACAACCAATGTGTGGGGGAACCAACATGTTATGCTCTGAGTTTAAGCTCAGTGATGAACTTATGTCACACTTTTCACACTGTATATGTGAATATCTTCACCTTCAAGTTGTATTATTAGCATTATCATCATCATCGCTATCATAAATACCATCTATACTTGTAGTAGTTGTTGTAGTAGAAGTAGAAGTAGTAGTAATAGTAATGGTAGTGGTAGTAGTAGTAGTAGCAGCAGTAATAGTATTTAGATATCCGGTATCAAGGACAGGACCTTGAGGATGGGAGTTAACCTGGTTAACTCTGTGAACTGTATTTGGATCGGATAAAAAAGAATCCAAGCAGTACATATCTTAGAGGATATTAGGCTACTGTCTGTTGATGTTGATGTTTTACTGCAGAGCAAATAGCAAAAAGGCTAATTACCTTAGGTTATTTACTCAAAAACTAAATCCAAAGTCATTCAGATGAGAAAAAAGAGTTTACAATGTTGTTACTGTTGGACATAATTTTTCTCGGTTGAGAGCACACACATTTTTGTTTTCTTTATTTTAATTAGTGGAATTTTACTTTCTGGTACTTGGGCTATTTCCCTTAAGTATTGGCTTTTGAAATGCCTTGGTTGCTTGTTTCACTTCCATAATAGCTTTCTTTCTTTCATTATGAAGTTCTTTATCCAGTTTTATGAAAAGTTTGGTGAATTAATTGAATGCAATTCAAACAAATAAATGAAGAAACACATTGTCTTTGAACCCTGCCGATGGTCGTTCAAAACATTCAGTGTCATCAGACTATACCAGACAGCACCACGGTTCATTGCAGAAGCGGAGATGTTCTTTTTGCCACTATGATTTTGACATACCCAGCTGTGATCCTTGGCCCTTAGCACTTGAATAAGCCCCTTGCTTTGTTCTGTTGACTGTGAAGAAGCAAAGAGGTCGAATGTATCGCGGTGCTGGGGGTCTCTTGTGTAAGCGACACAGAAACATGAGAGCTGAATGAACTCGGGTTGTTCTCTCACAGTAGACTCTCCGCCTTGGCTGTCAACAGCAGGGTGACTCATGAACAAAAGCCGCCTCTATATGGACCTAGAACTGGCTCTTGTGCAGATTAATGTACAACTATTGTCCATTATTAGGTTGGGCGCGACCATATGACCCCCTGAGACCTGAGCTCACTTTCTCTTGTTCCGGTAACTTCCCTGCGTGTCAAGGTATTCGACACGTCTTAGGGGTTGATCACAACAAAGGCATTTTAGATGCTGGGGGGCCGAAATTGTATTATTATTTGCGATGGGAACAAAGTGTTTTGCTTGCTGCTTCTGCATCGCTGATGGCCTTCCGTTGTTCTGCCGTGAGCACCTTGCCTTTTTGGCGGAGCGCCTGGAAAGAGACCGCCCAATGTCATTGTAGGTTTAGATTAAGATGTTCCATGCCTACAAAAGTCCTCGGTGCGATCGGCCCCTTAGAAAGGATCATGTGCATTTACGCTTCAGTGTACACCTTTCTAATGAGACTGACCAGCTTCTCAGTCAATGCAGGCTTACTGATGGACCTCCAGACCTCAATGACGCCGAGTCTCCAGAAGGACCGATATGAATCATCTCAGATCTAATGCCATCGAGGTCACATTAAGTATGTATGCTCTTTTGTCCGTTGCGTAATGGGTAGTTCAGCGGCATCATTTATTGCCTGTCTGTGCATGTGGCATGCTATGTTAGTTCTTACAAATATCAAGTCTAAGGCAAAAAGTACTTTGTTTGTTTGTCCTTAAATTTTTTCGAGCAATCTGATTGGCTGAAAAAAATATATGTTTTTTCGAGCGATCTGATTGGCAGATATTTTTACATTTTTTGGAGCGACATGATTGGCTGAAGTTTTTTTATTTTTTAAGCGATCTGATTGGCTGAATTTTTTTAATTTTTTCAAGCGATCTGATTGGCTGAAGAAAAATAATATTTTCGAGCAATCTGATAGGCTTCAATTCAAGGTATTACTGTAGAATACCATATTTTGAGGACGCCATTTTTTTTTAAAGTAGTAACATCGGAATCTGCCGGTCCTTTGCCATGTTGGTGTAGTGTTTTGTTTTATTTCTTTATTTTTACATGTTGCTTAATAGTGGGTATTTAAAAAAAAAATTTCTGATGTTCAAAGCTGAGAAAAAACTGAAGAGAAGGCAGGCATACGATTTTGCTCTGACTGATGATGGATGACCTAAATGTCGCCCGCTCCTGTATGAGGGGAGGTGAAACGGTTACATCACGCATGATCAGGTAGTGACGGTCCATTAAACGGTTCAAACCAGTTACGAGCCAAAAGGAGCCTCAAAGGAATCAGGATCACAGAGTGATGGATGGGAATTTAATCAACAATGCTAATTTGGCATCCGGTTGGTCACTTCCCCATGCTCACACATGACTGACTGGCTGACATGGCTGTCACGTCTTCAACTGAATGCCTGTATGGATTTTACCCTTCATCATTCAAATCAAATCAAACTTAATCGGTTTTTGTGCAAAGCAGCAATACAAATTGCTTAACATCAAATGAGTTTAAAATAACAGATCAGATCAGAATCACAGAGATACATTGGTTCAGGGTTGGTTCATTGGTTCATACTAAATGGCACACCGATTTATCAGGACTACACTACATATCAGGTATACCTCCATAACAATCCTGAGATGTTCAATTATATTATCTTCCCTTTTGGGTGATGAGCATCACCCATAGGTTTTTGGCATTTCAAAAATCCATCCCACGCCATGAAACCGGCCCCAAGTGGAGAGCTTCATTTTCTTACTTGGCACACAAATGTGAAATGAAAACAGCCTTATTTTTCTCTCCACACGACCCCTAATGAGTTTATTATGCCGGTTTGGATGCGGTGGCTGGCACATGCAGCCCTGTGAGACCGCCAGCGTGAATTGAATCAAATTGGAGCGTATCTTTGGGGGTGCAGTGTGTGGGAGGGAGAGGGCCTGTTATGGAGTATGGACGGCTCGCGTATCGTTATAACCCAAACCAGTGTGAGCATTTCTCGATTGCTATCTATTTTCTACACTCTTTTCTTTCTTCAAAACCCACACGCTGTTGGTTGATGAACAGACACGGGACAACGTTCTATCACTCTGTCCTCCACCGATTGAGATTGTTTTCCTAGAACACGGATCCCAACGTTTTTTGTGCGTGTGTTGTGTTTTTGTATACGATACTTGTCCCAGTCAATGTAAGCCACGCGTCTTACCTGCTGATGAGGAGGACAGAGAACAACAGGGTCCCTCCGGATACGGACAGAGTCATGATGCTTGGAGGAGCAGTGGTGGTGCTGGTGGTGCTGGTGGTGCTGGGTGAAATCTATCTGAAATAGAAACATAGGAGAGAACAATATCCATAAGCAACACTTTATTTATCTATTCATAGGTGCTGTTTCCAGAGAAGCTTAGGGTACTGTACACGTAGAACCGGAGGCTGCAGTGCAAATTAATCCGTATGGCGCAGCACAAAGCGAACCATAGGCTGTGGCACACACAGAACCGTAGGGTGCTGTACACATATAATCCTAGGGTGCTGTTAGCATAGAGGATTTGGGTGATGTTCTTAGGGAACCTGAGGCTGCTGTTCACAGGGAGCTTCAGAGGCAAACCAGGTAGGATGGATTTGCTTTCATCTCTGACTGGAATAGAAAGTGGCTGGACAGCATCTCAGAACCCTGGGGAAAAGAAAGAAAGACATCTAAAGCCTTCATTATTTAGGTGCTTCATTCAAACTAAAATTCAGCTGATGGGTCTCACAGATGGCCAATGTTGATTGTCCCGAAACAATTAATGATTCCACGAATATTTTATAACTCTGGTGCTCATACCTATTATCCAGGATAGCTCAGCTACCAC
>OMKX01001397.1:0-10312 GCA_900302425.1 Brosme brosme
GAGGGTCTCGCGGTCCGTGGTGGCTCCGCCGGCGCTGAAGCAGCTGTCAGTGGAGCCGGCGGCCAGCGCCACGCCGCTGCGGCTGCCGGGGTGCTTGGCCCCGGGGCCGAACGCCACGGGGTCCAGGCCCAGGCCCAGCAGGTTCTCGCTCAGCTCCTCGCTCAGGCTGCTCTTGATCAGCGGGCTGAGCGGCGTGTCGCCCAGGCTCTCCGACTCGGCCGAGGGCCCCAGGGGGGAGTAGGCCCCCAGGCTGTGTCCTTCCTCGGGGCTTTGCGGAGACAGCTGTTCCGAGCGCCGCTCCCCCTCCTGGGACGGCTCCCTGTCGCCTCCGTCCTCCTGGCTGGAGGGGGACGGGGGGATGGACGGGCAGTCCTGGGGCTCCCTAAACCCAGACACGGCGGGCAGGCTCACCAATCCCGGGTACTCCGATCCCAGTGCTGCGGCCATGCAGGACTGGACCCCCGTGGCAGCCCCTGGGTGGAGAGAGATGATAATGATATAGATTACATACAGCATCGGGCTAAACAGCAAGTGTTGGTGTCTGGCAAAATATCAGCTAGATTGATTTTACTGCAGTGTAATGAAGACAGCCAACATGTCATTAGCGTAGGCAAGAAGGAAGGCCTCATTAACAGTAACTTATGTTTGTAGAGATGTGGCCTGTGAGGGGGAGGAGAGAGCGGTAGGAGCAGCAGAGATTTAATACCGACTCCGGTTGAGCAGAGGGGTGCTGCTTTTGGCATTTAAATGAAACTTCCTTGAAAGACTGTTCAAAGGAGCCTATTAAAAAAGTAGCCAATGACAATTAGCCAATCGTAATGAGCCCACGATGACTGCTTGACTGCTCTCACTACCATACTAGATCCTCAAATGCTACAGTATTTAACTAGCTGTTCTAGTGGCTCTGAACATCCACTAATTAAAAACATGGTTCAAGGTTCAAGTATTACTGTGTCTGACAGCTGATTGGCTGCATTGCTGGGTGTGATAGGTGGAGGGAACTCAATAATTAGTGTGTTATCCTTTTTTTAATATCCACTATACTGATTAGTAGAATGTCACGTATTTACTGTGGCCATTTATAATTCAGCACTTTGCCATGTCATATTCCCATTTCATTGTACGATACACTGAAACGCTTACTGTATTTCATTGTATTGTACTGTGCAAAGATAATTAAGTTGGATCAAATCATTCCCACAAGATGTACAGTGAATTCGGATACATGTAATGTCTACGGAGGAGAAGGTAGGGAGTTGGGCCTCTTGCTCAAGGATGCCTACAAGTAGACTGTGGATATGTTGGAAATGGAACCCAGAACCTGGTTGGCTGAGAGTGGAAACCTCTAGCCACTGCACTACCAGGCCTTCATTAATCACACATAATTCTGAGAAAACAATCCATTCCTCCTTTTGCATTGTGGATCAAGGGACCTTTTACACACAATGGCATGTGTAGTGGTAAACACAGGCTTAGGGCAACTGAATACCACAAAGAAACGGCGATTGAAGAGTGGACTAAGTGGATTACAACACAATAGAGAAGGGTTAGGCCTTGTTGTGTTTCTCAGAGCTTGTGAGGAAGAGATTAGCGCTGGGCTTACTCATAGTGTCCAGGGAACACTGCCGAAGAAGCCCTCGATTAGCTGTGGTCAAAATTACATTATGGCAGCCGTGCTCCTGCATCATCATCTCCTTCATATCTTATTTATCAGGAGACAAAAAGGGCAAACAAGAGACATGCAGTATTTGTGCTGTTACTCGGCAGCAGAATCATGTTAATGTTAAGGAAGGCAAGAATAAAGATTTGGGATGGAACAAGAAAAACGCTTGATTCGCTTTTCATTTTTACTATTGCGATCTTGATATTACTGAATATATAATGAGGATAAATATATAACATATACACATAAACACAGATGATTTCACATAAAACAATCCAATGAATAAATACACTTCTATTTGGGATGCAGGACATGAAACTAAAATACCTACCATTGGTTCCGCCTGTAGCCTCTAGCTGGGGCAGAAACTCCTTTAAATTAAACAACAACAAGGAAAACCTGTTACTTAGCACTCAAGAATCTGCTTGACTTCACTCTCTAATTCAGTTAAATTACCCTTTAATGGAGACACCGACGAGCATCTCAAGTTATTATACAAAGAAGGTGACCTTCCACCAGGTGAATGACAACCCTCTTCGCTATGACTCAGGAAATGGCTTCCACCATGGAGGCGGGTGTGCATGACTGTATGATATGATGCAGCACGGCTCACCGACACCTGGTTGAGGCCAAACAGAGAGTGCTGGGAGCTACAGCGCACCGGCGGCGTTGAGTTGACCTTCCGAAAGACCGTCATCTCCACGCCAACATGGCTGTCCCTGGGAAGAAGGTAGGACAGCGACGGTCACAACTGCCCCGTCGTCCGCTCATTTCACTCTAGCAGAACTTCCATGGCTTTCGGATTGACTTTTAGTTTTGCCGTTACTGCCCACGCTAGCCGTCCCTGGAAGGAGTGATCCCTTTGATGTGTTACTTTGCAAGCGTTTGGGGCTGTAGGAGTTTCTCTCTTGTCCTTTAAATGGGCTACGGGCTCGTTAAAGCTGGCGTGTTATAATGCCGGCCTGTATAGGCTTTTGAGACCACCATTGCGATAAAGGGCTAAATAAATGAACTATAATAAAAGCAATGATACATTATCCTCCTGTACTTCTGCAACTTGTGCACTTTTGACTTTGAGCATTGAATTTAGGATGCAATTTGTTGAAATGAACCATGTCTTATGCACTCACTAACCTGGACCTCTGCACTTTATTTGCAGATAGTACAATTCTGATTGTATGCTTTTTGATTGTTCTCAGCGATTCGATTGCAAGTCTATTTCCGATGAAAGCGTCTGCTAAATGTAAATGCACAACTACGACGGAGCGAGCCCATCTCCTATGCCGACTTACCTGTGCTGGTTCCCATCGTGGGCCCCCGAGCCCTCGTCGCCCTCCTCCAACCGCGGGGCATCTGTGGAGAGCGAGGCCTGCTTCTTCTCTATGATCTCCCCCAGGTCGAACATGGTGTGCAGCCTGAAGTTCACCACCTTGATGGCGGTGAAGAAGACCGCCACCACGGCACAGTAAATGCCAGCGACCAACAGGCTAGGAGGGAGAGCCTGTAGGGTGAACACGTGATGATCGGATCAACTTTGGAAAGGTATATAAACATAGGTATATATATAAAAAAAAAAATCCAATACTATTCCAGAAACAAGCCATTGATTCATATTCTATAGAAAACTTTTCAGTGTCCCCATTGAAAATAGGCCTGAGAAAAAAAACATGCTGCATTTAGTTTTAATATGTATAAAACGAAACGGAAGAATTTTTTTTAAATACACATCACCCCAAAGGGATAGTCGACCGACAAAGACTGGAATTGTTGCCTGGAGCCATTTCCTCCTCTTTGAGGAAGTTTTCAAGCCATGTCTAGCTCATATCTCAATCTCCAACAGCACCAAAAATATTACTCATACTGCATTCTGTATATGTAACATGGTAAATAGGACACTTGTCTAACCTATGCAAATTATGATTGGCTTTTGATTAGATAACATAGTACTTTATTAATCCAAGACGGGACATTTGGGAGTTAGAAATGGTGCAACCTTTTCAGACACAAAAATGCATTTCAACTTTATTTTTATTCCAGCATTCCAGTCTATGCATGATTGTTGAGTAATACATCCTGTTTGGCTACTATTTTTTTTCCGTTGGTCCAGACGTTACAACAGAGTAACCATAATAAAAATTGTCTGTGTTTAAGGGATTGGGTCACCTACAGTGACACAAAGATGACTAAAACCGACTTATTCATACATTGGTTGGTGGTATTCTAAGAAAAAGCCTTACAGAATTTCAAGTTAGTCTCGTGTTTAGTATGCTCAAATCCCAGCTTATTTATTCTGGGTTCGATTCCCAGTGTCAACAGCCTACCTGGAATCCCTTCGAGCAAGGGGTCTAACCACAACCAGTGGCTAAATTGGTTCCCAGAAACCAACCGTTCAAAGTCTTCACATTTGACACGACAGTTTAGTTTATTTATTTGTGTAGCTAAACCACCAGCGAGACCACAATGAAAGGATGCTCACCATGTACAACAGGAAGGGGAAGGCCAGTAGGAATATCCAGAGGTAGAGGTGGAAACAGTTGGAGAACGTGCTCTGGTGTGGGTCCACATACCAGCCCCCCGTCAGGGAGGCCCAAACCCCTTGCCGTAGTATCTGAAGAGCCTGAGAACCCATGTCCACATCCAGGTTGGAACAGCAGCGCTCCCTTTAAAGCCGTAGCTCAGGATATCGTGCAGCAGTTGCAGCCACAGAGCCTTCTGTCTACAGCGGTAATTCCATTGGGGATGGCAGCTGAACAAAGATGGGGTCATCAAGAACTGTAGTCTCGGGCTTGTCTCCTGTGTTCCTTAAATTGGTTTTGGAGTCCTTGCATGTTCTTGTGCTGGAATCCGCTCATCCGCTAAACCACTGTTGATGATCCGTGTCCTTATCCTTGTCGGGTATTCAGGAAAGGGACTTTTTGGCACATTGGCAACCCAATGAATGCATATACAAACATTGATCTGTAAAATAAAAATAAGATCAGAATTATTTATTTTTTAGTCCTAATGCAATGCCTGCATAATCCAGTTAAAACAGAGTCCACACAAATGTCAGCTGAATGGAAAACTTGAAAAAGTATTTATACCCAAATAAATGTTAAATTACACTTAATTTTGTGTCTATAGTCCCATTATTTGCAGATTGTCCAGGCTTTATATAAGCAAACGACAACAAGCTAGATGCAGTTAATTAAATTAATTCCGAACACTAGAAGTATACATGTATATGACGTTAAGCAGTGCATCAGTTGACAGTTTCATTTTGCTAGCCAAAACGCTTGAGAATAAGAGGCCAGGATTAGCTGATCACTTAGCATGACGGTAAAACATGAACCGAAAACAAAATATCCCAACAGTGACAACCCAATAAATGAAACGATCAGCACAGAGTACTTTTGTTTCAATCAGCCTTAATGTCCACCAGTGGAAAAAATGTATGTCAATAGGATCAATACTTTCTCAACTTTAGGATAAGACATAAGTGAGCTGCTTCAGACCACTAGCAACATACCCAAGTCACCGCACCTGACTACTGCCTAGGTGGATTCTCTCAGAGGATATTAAAGCTCCAACAATCACATACATATCGGCAATATTTACTAGATGTTAAGTTAGGTGATCAGGACTTTGAAGTGTTAAAAATGACCGAATGTCATAGCTCCCAAATTATAAAAACTCGTCAGCCCCCAGCAGGTTTAGTTTAGCTTAGCCTTCCATGCTAACATGGCTAGCTGGGTCACTAGACAAGCCGACATAGAAGCGGTAGTTACCGGGTAATGCTAGGCCGTAGATCCGCAAACGGTGTTAGCTGCTGGATGTCAGCTGAGATGTCTGCTAACCTAACTTACTAGTACTAACCTCGAGCCCAGCACATCCCAACCGCCCCACACCCCCCCCCAATATCTTCCAAATCAAACGCCAACAGTTGCCCAGTTCTAAAACGCTAGTGAAGGTCCCACTCATTTCACTGTATAATATGTTCCCCAACATTAACATCCTCGTAGAGCTAGCCTACTAGCATGGCTTACTAGCATTTCTGCTGGTTGCATTTCATCTTCCTTCCGCCTTCTGTCAGTCCTTCCAAAAACTCTGATGTTTCTTTTCCATGTCAGAAGGCTAGCTCAGGCAGCTGGTTGTCCATTAGCAAAGCTGTAGTAAAGTTATCGCTTGACTAACGTAGCCATTCGCTAACTTATCATGGTTTTCTGTGTTGCTTGCCGAAGTGTCTCAACCTCTTTGGTGTGAAACCTGTTCACACATCCATCGGCAGCGGATCTCTTCCTTCTTTTTTTTTTGTTGTTGAGCGAAATGTGTTTCTTCCTGCCGTAGCGTTGAATATGATTCATGAAAGGTTGTCAGTAGCTATGTTCAAAATCATATAGCCCCATAGCATGCTAGCATTTGGCTAACTAGTTTACACATACACACACACATAGGAAGGTACGGCAAGTGAGAGATTCCCATGGAACTGATTGGCCACTTGCATACGCGTCACAGCTGAGTAAAAGAGACTGGGCTAAAGAGACTGGGCGGCTGAGCAGCCATGGGACCTAAGTACCCATTTCCTAATGTTTTTTAGATCCAGTGTATAATTTATATGCTGCTCATAATGAAATATAGATCAAGTACTGCCAGATTAGACCAGCAATTGGACTGAATGTTTAAAATAAATGATTAAAATGCAGATTTTATAAGAAATAAAATCTGTAAACGTTATTAACTTATTCAGCAGACACTTTTACCCAAAGCAATTTAAAGGGAAATGTTTTAAGATAGATGTCATTAAAGAGCAGGGGTGGGGAATCTTGTTAGTATACTACAGATACTGCGGTTCAAACATAGAAACCTTTGGCTGGGAGTCAAATCCCCCATGGAACAGTTGACCCTACAGAACACCCCACCCTGAACCCAAATCCTTTCCACTCGTTGTCTTTCATAATAGATTATATTCCAACTCATGCAGCATGGAGCATGAGATGGTTCCGAAACTTAATTTGTGCTTCTTCATTTATTGGCTGTTATCTTCAGCTTGTATTCCAATTGAAAACAGTCCTTTGATATTCAGTGAGATAGTTTCTAATGAAGTCATCATTCATAAATCTCATTATTAACAAAAGATGTTTCTTCTACCAAAGCATTATGAGTAATCTCATATTTCAAAGTCAGCTGAAAATGGTTTCAGTAAGTCTTATGTTTACAATGTAATGAAATGCGAGAGGAAGATAAATAGTAATCAAGTCACCAATTTTAGGCCCATTGCCATGGGCCTAATTGCATTTGAGGAGTAGTTCTAAAGATGTATTTCAAGAAGTAAATCCATGTATTCCTTACCATGAATCTCATATGGTGTAGCAAATGGGAAGACACTCCATTTTTTTTTTATAAACTCTGGATTGACACATCTTCTGAGGATGTCACCTCTAGTATGTGTCTATTATACTCATATTATATGTCTTTCATATTCTGCAACCATTGCACTCTGGAAGAAGGGGCCCTCTTCTGTGTTCCTTCACAAGGGTTTTCCCTTGGATTAGGGGAGTTTTTCCCTGCCCTTTAGAGAGCTAAGGGTTAGGGTGGTGTTGTATAATATGGGGCATGTCAAGCCCTTTGAGACTGTAACTGTAATTAAGGGATCTACAAAATAAAAGTGACTTGACCTGTGTGTGTTCTTCCAATAATCTCAGAATAAGCCACTCTACTGCTTCCTTGGTGTGGAGAAATTCACTCTGACGCTTGTCTGTGCGTGGGAATCACCTGACAACCAGATTGCGTATGTTTTTCACTATCCTACCTAAGGGTTCAAGGTATGATCCCCAATGTGCGCTGCCTTCCTGTCGGCATCTGTGATTCCTTACCTACCAGCTCCTACTGCTATCTGTATTCCCTGTCAGTCAATTTGGATAGAAGCGTCTGACACAATTGTAGTAAATATTAATAGATACGTAGATTGCTAAATACATAAAGGCTTTTTATAGCAAACTCACTAAACCACTGGCCTAGGGAGACATTATATGTTCAGAAATATCACTACGATTTACCACAGAGCTATATAATTTCATTAATCTTATAGGTTATATTATTTCCTTCCCATCGCTGCTTTAAAATTGAGAAGGGAATTCACTTGAATAATGGTCAAAAATATTGTCATCGCAATACAAAAGTGTGGGGTTCTGCAAGGATGAGGCATGACTTTTGAATACCGAATATATCAAATTAAAGTTAATAATAAACTGGACGGTTAAATTAGAGCCCATTTCCTTACAGAAATAACAATGTTTCATGTAAAAGCAATAAAGAGAGCATTAATATACTAGGAGAAGAACCATTCTTGTTAAATTCTATGACGGCATTCCTTCATTTTTTGCATTCAAATTCATTCACGACAGTGACTGAATGTGAGGGAGTAAGATACTAAAGAGGTGAGTTAGGTAGAATAAAAGCATGTGAATCTGGATGATACAACCGTACTGTTTTCAAAACATGACCAGGCTAATTCCCATAAAGCAACATTTTCTGAGTTAAACTATATAAAACAACAATCAGCCCAAATGTGTTACACATATAATTGCTGATTAATTTAATTCAGACTTTATTTGTAATGTTAAGTTACCTGGTGTTTTGTGGTTTTTAGCTCGGAGATTCTCCTCAGAATTGGTTCAATAAAGAGTTAGCAAAGATAAAGGCCTTTAAATGTCTTCTGTTCAGCTATTACAAATAGGGCAGCTCCTCCCTCACTCACTTTTTTATATTTATTTTTAAATTTGTCTTATTATTTAATAGAAAGTCATTAAAAATATATAAAACTGAAGTGAAGTTTTCTTTTGAAAGCATATCCCAAAAATATCTCTAAATGAAAAGTATGTCAAGTGCAATGTCACCCCAAAACTGGAAGAAACACTACAACACAAGTGTATACAAAGTATATAATCAAGTGTATTGTCCTTTTGAACCATGTTCTGTACACATATTAAGATCCATTTCACAGGAACACTATACAATAGCAATGAATAAGGAATGAAATAACTTCTGAGCACTGAGACGCCCATGTTAAATGGCACTTTCATGAAAAAAACTAAACAGAACAGAACAGAATGAATAGGTCACAGATCAAACTGAAGACATAATTCATCATCAGACAGTTGAGTTTAAGTATAAGACCTGTTTGGAAACGTTAGCGAATGGCACAAAAAATGGCTGCTTGTAAACAAACAAAAACCAGTTGTTGAGTGTCTCACCCGCACCATCTTGGATCCGCCATGAGAATAGGAACTGAAGTGTTTGCAGCTGTCAGAGTGAGGTGTGCTTCTCTTCTGGATTTCAGTAAAAGGCAATCAAAAATTAATGTGCTGAAAGGGGTGGCGACAAGATACACACCGAAATATTAGAGAAATATCAATACGTTTCACAAACTTCATTATTCATCTCACACAATTGTCTTTTTCGTAAAAAACAAAAACATGTTTGGCTGCTTTACAAGGAATATCAATGTCTCAACGATATGTTTTACATTAAATGTGTGCTTTAGCATTATCCCGGGACAATTTTTTTTCAAGAAGGAAAAAAAGTTAAGAGACTCTCGCAATTTCTCCTTTGTACGCGAACTCCGCATTTGCATCTTGTAATACGTGGAGAAAAAGAAACAGGGAAAGCTCTCGGTTTAGGATTCTGTTTACCACAAAGATCCCGTGGTGTTTCAGACTGCAGAGTTTCAACACTGACAACGGTATAGGGACAGAACATTTAGTCACACATAAGAGTCTTTTTAAGTGTCCTGTATTGTCTATAAAAAGGCCCTCACTGTCACGTTAGTCTGTCTACTCCGGGTATGTACATCCACACGTTGCAGCGCGGACCTCCCCCTCGCGTCCGAGGGCGGTGGACATTATTACGGGGACCGGGTTAATGAGGGAACCTTGACTGTAATGTTGTGAAAAATAAAATGGATGACTTTGGTTATGACTCATCCGGATATACAGTTCATTGGAGTACGGGGAATACTTTTTAGAACCTATTTTTAAGTCTGTCATTTTCTGCAGGAACCGATATATATCATGCTTTTAAATATGATATGGCGCTGGCAACTGAAAACCCACGTCCATCGGAGACTTTTAAATTCAAACCATGTTGCGGTGGAGTCCCAGTCCAGGCGACAACCTATTATAATAATCATATCCACCTACGGGTTCAGTTTCCTCCCGGAGCATAGGTCAGCATCGTTTTGGCTTTCCCACTAATCTACCAAATATTACCCAGTAACTAGCTTGCACTCCCGCAAACCACACACAACATCTTTTCTTCGGAAAGGGCGTAGGAAAGTATAAAAAAGAAAAGTCCCAACAGACCAACATGTAGAGATGTCCCCAGCATGTGCCTTACCTAACCATATCCCTGCTATGTACAAAGCCAAAATGGATGCTCACTCTAACTTAGCAATTACATCGAGAAACAATATGACAATTGATGAACGGCGCTGGCAGAATGAGCGAGTGGAGGTCAGAACAGAGAGTGAGTCCCATGGCCTATTCTTTTTTTTGGACAAACGTCATGAACCAAGGCGTTCAGAGGTCTGTTTCCTAATGCGAACATAACTCCTAACAGAACTGTCGTGTCATTGCTCTCAACATCTTTACGTCTTTGTGACCTTTTCTGAAA
>OMKX01001398.1:0-11266 GCA_900302425.1 Brosme brosme
CACACACGTCAGTTCAAAGCCACCCTGCTTGGTATTGTCCATCATTCATGATGACTGGTGCTGGCCATCAGATGACTGATCTCAACACAAAGCTGTGGCCTGCGCTCTAGAACGTTTGCCTGCCTTTTGTCCCACCAAACAGGTCAGTGTTTTTATATGCAGTTCTGGTTCCATTCATCCCCGTGGTCGGAGATAATAATCCCCGGGGAAACAATACAGTAGGTGCCATCAAAAGCCTGTGTTGCCGAGGTATTGTAGATACTGTATTTAACCTTCTGATCCCCGTGGCGCATCCCATAATGCTCTCTGGGGCAGCATGTGGAGATGGTCTAGTGGGAGGTGAAAATAGCGCTGAGGAGCGAGCTAAATAAAGAGAATCAGCCTGTAAGCAGCTCTATAAACAGGCCTGCTGGATTGTTGCCTGATACACGGAAGAGGTTAAGAGGTGAATAGTACAGGAGGTCTGAAACCAGTAAGGGGAAATGAAACAAGCCATGCGCCGGTCACCACAGACTAGACAGAGTTGACCTCTCTAACCAGGACCTGCCAGTAAACCACACAAACAGACTTCTTCGTCGTTCTCATAATGTTTTGGGGGCACCAAACTTCAAAGTTGGATCCCCCACAAACAAAATACATCCAATAAAAATAATACAAATCATAAATAAATAAGGACCCCAAATGTGCCAGGCATGAAAGCATGCTTTTAGAAGTCTGATGCACCGTTTTCGGCTTCTGGAATCAAAAACCCCCGATCATTGATTGAGGATTAATTTCCTCCACATCCCCCCCAGTTCTCTGGGGTTGGACTGGGCTGTGGTGTTCTAGAGGAACCAGTTGTTTTGCTGGTCCTGACACACAGCTGAGGCTGCCTCATCAGCAGGCCGGACCATGTGACCGCTTGGCCCAACAATACAGACTTGTCCCGTCTCTCCCACCAGACACCCAGTCATCACACCAACACACTCAGGAATTTGCAGTAGACTTCAGGGGGGTTGAGAACGCACAACATGGAATAGTGGGAAATCATGAATGTGTATTACAACAAGTCAATCTGTATTAATGTGTATTAAATCTGAATGGAATGTAGAAGCCCTGTACCTTTTACTGGCCATTAGAGTAAAGGGGAGAACTACCCGTCTGCCAACAAACACTACACACTCCATGGACATATTCAAAACACACCCAACGTTAAGATCCATAAATCACAGAGGACGTGACTAACACACGTGAGCCATACCCCCGCCAAGCACAGTTCTAGCTTGGTGTGTTTTTCCCCGATGTACCCAGAGCAGGAAATTCTTAGAAACCAGTAAGGATGTTGTTAACCCTTTCTGTGCTGTTTCACAAAAGTCCCCCCTTTGCAAGACCACCACATATTGATTGGGCGTCAGCCACAGAGTTGAAAGTTTAAGACCCACTCCTGGAGCAGAAGAAACGGTCAACAGAGCTGCATGTGGCACCGTTTCTGTTTGGATAGCGATAGTTAGGGACATGATAATGCTGAGGTGTCATGTTAAAGATTGTCCTGAACTTTACGGTATAAAATGGTTAGAAATAGATACGCTTAAAGATTGTAGTAGTGTAGTGTACAACTCTTGACATTTATATTCATACATTCATACATATATTCATACATTGCTATATCCTTGTTTATACGTTTTTTTCAATTAATTTTACAGTGCATATAGCTACAGCCTTCCCCATGCTCACTGCAATGACTGTAGCTTTATTACTCTTCATTAAAACACATCACAGATAGCTAGCTCCACAAACAGATCACACTTACTACCACTATATAAGCCCCAGTATATCAGCACCAGTATAGCAGCACCAGTATAGCAGGACCAGTATATCAGCACCAGTATAGAAGCACCAGTATAGAAGCACCAGTATAGTAGCTTCAGTATAGCAGCACCAGTATAGCAGCACCAGTATAATAGCACCAGTATAATAGCACTAGTATAGAAGAACCAGTAAAGTATCCCCAGTATAATAGCACCAGTATAGTAGCTGCACCAGTGTATCAGCACCAGCATAGTTGCTGCACCAGCATATCAGAACCAGTATAGCAGCACCAGTATAATAGCACCAGTATAATAGCACCAGCATAGTAGCACCCGTATAGTAGCGGCAGTAAAGTAGCACCAGTATAATAGCACCAGTATAGTAGCTGCACCAGTATATCACCACAATTATAATAGCTGCTCCAGTATATCAGCACAATTATAATAGCTGTTCCATTATATCAGCACCAGTATATTAGCTGCACCAGTATATCAGCACCAGTATGACAGCACCAGTATAGTAGCAGCACCAGCATATCAGAACCAGTATAGTAGCTGCAACAGTACATCAATCGGCACCAGTATAGTAGCTGCGCCAGTATAAAGCTACAGGAGTGGGAATGTGTTCCTGTTCCAACAGCACCTGTGTCTGTGTCTATGCTGGGCTCCACAGCTGTTCCTCTTGGGGAATGCATACCTCTACAGCTAGCCTGGTTCCTTAGCCTCATACAGGCTAGCTGACACACTGAGTTATCGCTGGGAAAGAATCGAATGTCATGAAACCCTTGTGCCCTTTTCTTTGCCCGAGGCAATAGATGTAACAGAATAAGACATCCATTGATATATACAGATACATATGTATACATAATATCGTAGTTGTAACAGTTGGGCACATTGTTTATAACCGAGTAAAACTACTGTTGACCTGTGTAGAGCTGACTCCTGACCCTCGACACCCTACACTCAAGTGGTCCCTGTGAAGGGTTTCTGTTGACATGTCATCCTGTAGGGCTTAGTCTCCGTCCGGAGCCCAAGGGAGCTGGGACTTGTGAGATCAGATGCCTGAGCGTGTGATGCCAGCTTACATAACCGTTACGCATAACAATACACGACGCTTATGTTATGACATAACTCCTACGCAAGGGATGGTGAACTAGTCAGTCAACAAAAAAGCCTGTCTTTAGAGCTATTAGCGCACACACACACACACACGCATACGCACACATACCTTTTCTTATATTTCAGGGATAGCAACTTCCAGTAATTAATTTCTTCGTCCTTTGAAGTGAATTTGGGGATCATCTCTGTGTCCATGGCAGGGCAGCCTAAAGAATAGAAAAGAAAGGAAAGATACATGAACCGGGGCCTGATAATGACAAAAGCATGCATTTTGATCTCTTTATCAACCAGTATCCAAGTAAAAGGGGTTCAGAATGCCGTTTGGTTGAGAGAGAACAACAGATCATATATATACAAATCTCTATATTCCACAGAGACAGAAAACAATCAATAAGGCTGGAATTTATAAATATTATATCAGTTCATATGAAAACAGATCTGGGTGTGTTTCCTGTCCATATAAAAGCCCAGCTGTCACGGGGGTTGAAACCCACCACAGTTCCCTCACCATCCAGGGGCCTTTCCATCACGTCAGCCCAGCCCATCACCAGTAGGGCACACATGGATCCAAGCTGGCCACCATACAACTGAGGTTAGGACCACAAGTCTGGCTCAACTTCAGGGCAATTAACAAAGGAGTTTTCTACAGCCTCTGAATACAGTCTTAGAAGTAATACCTCAAGCTGTGCTCCATATAGGAGGCACAGGCAAAAAAAAAAAATGAACTGCGTATTTCTGGTAGAAAAGTTAACATCAGCATTTCAATGTCCAAGCCAGGAAACTCTATAGACTTTAGACGAAAATGAGCAGAGCACCATTAACCATTTCTGTAGGCTATGAAAAAACCCTTTATCTGGAAGTCTGAGTAAAAGTCCTAGGCCTTCACAGAATGCTTATTTCCTATGACGGGACACAGGGCGGTCCCTGCACCGGTCTATCAGGACTGCGGCGGATGGCATGCAGGGTCATGGGAGGGACAGAGTGGCGGGATGAACAGACAGTTTGTCCTATCTGCATTCCTCTCAGATTGGGTGTCGATACGTGACTCACCCCATCCAGCACCATGTGTTGATGTTAAGATGTAGGAAGCTCTACAACCAGCGGGTGAACTGTGGAATATCGCTACTGAAGAGGAATGTTGCTAATGGTAGCTAGAGACACAGACCTTCCAACATGGGCATGGCATTCTCAACCTTTCGACTTCTTCAAGCCGTTTCATGTGTTGGTCGCAATAGGTCAATTGGTCTTTGTTGAGAGTTTGAGTGGGGTAGTTTGTTGTCAAATCATTCGAGTGGTCTATAATGTAAAAGAGAAAAAATAAACACTGTCGTTTCCATAGTGATCCAGACAAAAACAAAAAGTGCCAATGTTATCTTTAGAAACACAATACCTGTATTGCCACATCCTTGAATGTAAATATGATTCTGACGTGCATTAGACCGAGCTTGCAACACACTGTTATTATAGGTTGACACTTGTGAAGCTATAATAAAAGCATGACAGAGTGGTTTGCATAGGCTGTCTAATAAAAGAAAACAGTTCCTCTCATCGCATCGGACAGCACACGCAGGACCCATGGTGAGACCCACATAGACCAACAATACAACTATCTGAACATATGCACTGCATTGTAACCAAAGTATGGAATACAACTACACTGACGAAGTCCTCCCCTGCCAGTTGCACGTACAGATGTTTAGCGATGATCTATAATGGGGGACACGCTGAGTACAGCGGACCACAGGTCCAAAATCCCTCAACAATAATTTCTCTCTGGAAATCGTGGTTGAGTCCAAACGCCGGGTGTGGTGGGAACAATGAGGATCCCCCCTAGTCCGGGTTTACATGTTGCCTTCTCATTTTACACAACAACAGTGTCATCAACAGCGACTCTTACGCCATGAGGATACAAGATACCCGCGTCAGATATGACATACAACTAATATGATTCATCATAATTAAGTAGTTGACTCCCTGTGAATAGTCAACCTACATGAGAGGCTCGCTGGATGAGAAGAGCTTAGCAGTAGTGGACTGACCATTGCAGTCTACATGCTACCGTCAATGGGGGACATTTCCAGATGTAGCCCACCTATACTTGTACGATTATACCATGTCATGTAATGATATGGCCACGGAAACATGTTATGGTATTGAACAAAATTCAATAGCTGTTAGAACACTTGGCACCATGAAAAAGAGGAAGCCTCGACGCCCAGTTTAGGAGCCAACCAGGGTCGCTACGAAGGCGATTTGTCTCGAGAGGAATGTGACCAACAGTGGTTCTGTGTTCGAGTCCGTACCTGTGCATGTCAAATCAAGGTCCAGTTGTTGGCTTTCTCAGCGAGTCTTCTCACCAACGAAACTTACATCCAACGTAACACATACACCAACCACAATGTCAAACCATCTGTGAGTAAACTGTTTCGGAAATTGCCAACGCGTCTCGGAAGCAACGCTATAGCTGCGCGCTGACGTCACTGACGTGTGCGTCAGAAGGGGGCGGGGTGACTATAGAAGTTGCATGAGTAGAATTTGCTCCATCAAGCTCACATGAGTTCTCTACATCAGTGGTTCCCAAACTTATTTTCTGGGGACCTTTTTTTTTTTAAATGACAGACCATCGCGACCAAATTCACAATAGGCAGTATCTATAAATCGTGAGAACGAATTTGTGGATACATCAACGTTCCTGACCATTTTTACTGCCATTTCAGCATTACCTTATATGATCTTAAACCAGCCATTTCGAAGAGATAAATCACAACTTAGTTTTATGCACGTGTTGAAAACATATACACGTTAATGTTAAATACTTTATAAATGAGACAACATAACAGTAGATTATTGGGGCAGTTAGTAAAGGTCTTTTGGCGTCGGTCTGACCCATGGGTACAGATCCTTTGGGGGGAATTGTCCCCCCAATAAAAATACAATTTTTTTTTTTTTTTCTCCACAACAAAAATACAAAATTGAAAAAATGTATTTTCAGGCTTCACATTCGTCACATTTTAGATTCACAACTAAAAAGAAATGATTGAAATGGTGGGACAAATAATGTTTGACAAATATATGTCTGACTCCACATGGCATGGTATGAGTTGCATACGGGCAAAACAAAAAAAAAACACTTTTGTGTCCCCCCCCAATCCTGACATCGGATCTGCACCCCTGCTCTGACCCAAGTCGAAATAGAAACGGCCGACGTGATATCGACGACCCGCAATTGGCATGTTATACGGAAAAGCCGTGCTTATTGTGTGAATTACCATTAAAACATATCCTGTAGGCTACTTTCTGATTATTATATGGAAATTCCCTCTCGAGGAGGAAAGCATGAATTTATTTTTTTCAGTTCAATAACTCTGCTAAGAACTCTTGAAGAGCAAGCGCACTTCTGTATGAAACAGTAAGTGCGTGTGTTCCGTCCCCATGTCAGTGCACAGCTGATTGTTGAGAGCGCTATATACCTTTAATAAAGTTCACAACGCGGATAACTTCTTTCAGTGCTTTGTCAAGATCGGGAGGCATTCCCTTCCGACCCCAGTCTTTGGAAGAGACTGCTCTACATTGTGCTTGTCGTGCCCATAACCACAAGGTGGCAATCGACCGACTGGTTTAATGGCATCTCTCGTTATGCCAGCAAAACAATGTTATATCTGCATGTTCTTGACAACGAGGTAAACAAATACCTCATTGTCTAATAAGACTTTCTTTTTTTTTTTTTACCAGATTTATTCAGCTGCGTTTTAGATAGGCTAGTCATCCACATCCCCCATACACATTTTAATTTATATTTATATAGGCATATATATATATACATATATAAAATATATAGTCTAAATGTCATTTAATAGGCTAGGGTATTGCTTAACTAGTGTAGGCATGCGTTGTATGTATGTATGTTGGCAATTGCTTAGCAAACTTGAAACTATGCAACCTGAAATGTGAACCTGCTTGACCACTTCTGCCAAAGATCCAATCACCCGAGTCCTTGCATCGCAAGTGACAGTCTCTGGTTTTCTAGGTAGTCGCGAAACCAAACCACTCAGACTCAGAAGGGAGAAGTTCCTTCTCAGCGAACAAAAAGGAGAAGTGAATGAGGATCCACGGAGAATCTTGAGGAGTCACTGCTCGTCTGCCTATAGACTACCCAGCTGCTGGGGGATTAAATGGCATTTTACAAGCACGAAGGTGTGGAGGAACCCACGGAACCAGAATGCCCGGTGTGTTACGAAAGCTTGTCCGGCACCGAGAGGACCCTGAGCTGTGGACATGTCTTCTGTCACGACTGTCTGGTACGGACGCTGGTCAGCATCACCGGAGACGGAATCACCAGAGACACTATAATCTGCCCTGTGTGCCGACACCTAACGTTTATAAAGAAACAGAAAGACGCCGAGGTGTCACTGCTCAACACGGAGACAGAAGACACAAAGGGGGGGCAGACGCTGAAGGTGCCCATCCACGCGCCACCGGAATACTTTACGCATTACCCGGGCGCTCAGTTGCAGTCCGCCGCGAGAACTGTACCGCTGGGGTTCGATTGGAGGCGCTTTTTCAGGCGGATGGGTGCTTTCCGGCGACGTATACTGGTCTTCCCCAACCTGGACCATAACGCGTCTCAGATCTTCATCATCAGTGAGCAGGGTCGACCCATGGCTGAAGAGGACGCGCTCCGTGAGGTCTCTACAGTGGTGGTGCAACCACCGCAAGTCCGGCGCAGGCGCATAAAGATTTGCACAACAGGACGGTGGTTGCTCTTCTTGCTGTCCATATTCACTATACTTGCACTGGTGGCTGCCACTTTACCATGGATATTATTGGCTTAACTTTTTTCGTGAATACGATTGGTTTCACTATCCAGCTGCAATGTATTTCATAGAGAGCTGAAATTAGTGCCAAAGCTAATTTGCTAAGCCTTAAGATATTCGATGAGTTGAAATGCATAATGAATGAGCATTGTAATCTGATTAATCAAATATGGATTTCAGATGTCAGTCTTTATGAATAGCACTGTGCCCACCCACCAGTAGCACTCATTTCCTGAATAGGCCATTGCTTGTTCTTGGAAGGTGGAAGTGGAAGGAAAGGTAGAGCCAGAGTGTGTGAGGACGAACCTTTGTGTAGCCAGGCAACTGTGTAGAATGATGCAAAACGAATAGAGGTTGGATTTTATTCTTTGAAGTGTTTCTTAAGACACTGTGTTATTAAAACACCAGTTCCTATCACACTTGACCTTTTTTTTTTTTACATGTCTTCATTTAGCAGATATTTTTATTCAAAGTGACCTCCGTCTTATCAGAGGACCCAACCCCAATGTGCAATGAGGATTCTCAGCTGCAATAAAGGGTGTCTATCGGCAGCGCAGCAGCATTAATGAACCAAGCCATTGAGCAACCAGACGTCGCGAGAGGTCAAGTGGTGACGTAACACGTGACCCTAACTAGCGCTTCAGGCTCAGAAGCGCTGATGCAATTACTCGGCGTGTCTTCTGTTGCCTTTTTATTGTACCTTTCACATTAGTTTGGGCCGCATCAGTTTGGGAGTATTTCAAATGCTTTTATTTCTCGGCTACTTTGTTAGCAATTTGTATTCCTTCTCTTGAAGTGACCAATAATTGATGATCATGTTGCACAGGCCGTCTGAAGGGGAAAGACGTGCAGGTAAAGATGATCTGATTGGTGTAATGAGATACACAGAAGAGACCGTGGTATTGGGTAACTACTGATGGGCCCCAAGATTGGGCTCGAGTCTCACGAAAACACCAGGCGATATGGCTGCCCTGAACAGATACACAACAATCACCAACAACTGCCTCGTGGTTTATTTGTTAATATTAACTTATGATCTCAGTTTGCAGCACTCACCACAGTTCTGAATAGACAAATGCTTTCCTGTCATAAACAAAAGTTTCCACTTAATATCTAGCCACAAGCATATGAAACCTCTGTTTCAACAGGATTATAATAGTAGGCTAGTATGCAGCCAGCTCCGTCACTGTTCGAAGCCACACGCACACACACCTATGTAGGTACACTCCTGGTTTCTGTCGGTGACAGTGCACTGCCCTTCCGGTTGTTCCAGTCGTGCAGGTTGAAGTTCAACCACTTCGCTCAGATGGTCTTGTCATGAACTTCTATTAATCCATCAGCGTCTGATTTATCTTATGCCAGCGAGAAATTACTTTAATATTTTTTGTTTTGTGTTAAAGAAAGGATGGGCATAATCCACCATCTGTACCTTAGGTGAAGTATGTGTGTAATTATTTAGTCCTGAACAAAAGCACATGTACCTATACTTGTTTGGGCTGTGTTTGGGCTGGGACTGACTCAAGGCAGTCTGTATTAGTCATTTTCATCTTTTTGTTCGTGATATGAAACCTGTTAATTGTATAAAAACTACTCCTGCAGTTGACCGTTTTTTTGTTTTTATTAAATATAAATACAGAATATAGTTTTTGACGCAACACATAGGACGAATAAAGCCACACAGACCCAGGGGTTATCAAAATGTATAGTTTAATATATATATTTATTTCTGACATTCTGACATGGATTGCAGTCGGCGTCGCAGTACACACTGAGTTCCACTTGATATGCAAAGCAGGGGGGGGGGTTGACAAGCCACAGATTTCATTTGTACACTAGTTGTGAAAGCAGTTCATATGAGGTCAACATCTACTATCCACTTATTTATCGTATTGCTCAATGAACCCCTTTAGTCTGACTAGTATTATTATTCGTATTATCATTATTATCCACGTTTATTACTACTAGTCCATTACTGGTCTCCTTCATTAATTTTCTTCCATGAACCCCCTCTAATTGCTTTCATGAGACAGTAATTCACACACCAATCATGTCAAATACTATCTAGATACATGCATGACAGCCATATATTTGTTCTTTCTTCCGTGAGAAATATGCCCCCAAACCAAACATGTTCATTCGATTTATTCCAATCAACACCGGCCTGGATGAGTAGTGGGAATAATCAGAGTTTAAAAGATGAGGGTTTTGAACTGGATTGTAAAATGAGCCCCTAAATCATTGAGTCTTTGGCGCAAAATATGCTTGGACAATGATGTATATGTTTCTTGACTCAAAAGTAGATGAACCTGCTTGAATATGAGGCTAAATATGTGTTTCTGTACAACTGTGCGATGAACGCACCTATTCACTGTTTATTTGAGCATTGTTATGGTTGTTTGACTCGACAGAATGACTATTATAGTTGATAGACTCGTTTCCTGAAGGGGGAAACGGAGGGTAAACATGTGGTTCCTTATAATTTGTGCAATAAACACACCAAAGATGAGTGCATGCGTT
Organism: Brosme brosme; assembly: GCA_900302425.1. NCBI lineage: Eukaryota > Metazoa > Chordata > Actinopteri > Gadiformes > Lotidae > Brosme > Brosme brosme. The sequence continues at coordinate 10,238 of OMKX01001398.1, forward strand.
TATGTGTGTGCACATGTGTGGGTTTACGATGCAAAATGCACTACAGTAATACTGCCATGTATGGATTTTAAATACGTGCCAACCGGCTGCTTCATCAGCTAAACACAAGCACTCATCCACACTACGAGCACTTAACCAATGACCTATCACAAAGTATCAGCTGTCCATTCAGTTATGAACATTTGGACTGAGTCACATTCAATCAGCACGAGAGAGAGAGCGAGAGAATTCCCTGCCTCCTTATAAATACTGTTAGGTTTGGATCCAGCAAATAAAAATACGACCTCTTATATGTCCGTATAGCTCCAAAATAATAATAATAATAATAATAAAAACAACCATTGCTAGGGCACTTGCAATTGTTGTACTTTTATCACCACAACTATCAATATGGTAATCAATATCACCATGATCTTCGTAAGCATCGTCCATAGCGAACACACACTTAATCATACCATGGATCACTTAGTAGTAAAAACACAAACTTAAAATCCTGTATGGCCGAAGTGAACCAACATACACACATCAAATCAAGAAATTGCTTTAAAATAGAAATAATTGCACTTCAATCGACACGATTATTGTCCTCAGACGTTTCATATTAAATTACAAAAGCGACAATGCAGCATGTGTTCTTTTAGGGATTTGAATGGGTACACGTTCTAACGAACACAACCAACCCAGGCTTCCCGCTGGGTGGGTTCCAGTCTATCTCTGCAAGCCTACACCAAGAGCCGTGGCATGTTTGTTGACCTCCCTTTTGGCGAGTGAACTGGGGAATTTGAACATGACAGGTACAGATAGGCGTACAGATCGGCGTAGCTTCAAGGACTAGTCTCTGAGTGTCCATCCGGCTTAACTTACCCGACTTCCTTGTTGAATGGAAAGGTTAAAAACATACACACCTATTCATTGATACACTCGTGAATGTATGCTCGTTCATGAATGCATTCATGAATGTCCATGGATTTAAAATGTCGATGGAATTTAGAATTTATAAACTTTTTTCATTTTTTTTTTTTACATTTA
>OMKX01001404.1:0-12259 GCA_900302425.1 Brosme brosme
GGACAGATGTGCATCTGCTTTAACCAATCCAGTGATTGGATTTTTTTTCTATTTCCTTCTATCTCTCTAGCTCTCTGCTACGCTAGAGTAAATGCTGAGCTCGGACGCGTACCAATACACAGGTATCGCTTTCATGATATGTTTTTACAATTATACCGTAGCCCTGTTTTGTGGTTCATCTTTCATTGCTTTCAAATAACACAGGAAGGGAAATGCCTCTCAAAAATATGTTGAGTAAGTAAATGCAATGAAATCTTAAAGAAGACTCATATATGTATATGTATGAAAGTGGAATATGAACTTTAAATAAAGTGTCAATAAATATAATTCAACATCACAGTCATTTGACGTCATGTCAAACACGTGTATGAAAAGCAGCCTTTCGCATACTCACCGATGCCTGGAGCACCAGCCTTGCAGCAGTAGTGCAACAGACTCATATCTGTCAAGCCATCGCGGTCGTTCACTCCGCAGCCTCGCTTCAGGATCTGTGTGTCCACAACGCATGCAAAGCGAAGAACAGGGGATAAGAGGACATTGGTTTAGTTCCCCCAGAAGGCTAGACGTTGGGTAAAGTCAGAAGGAGACAGGTGCTTTGTTTGACTGCAGCATTTCACTGCAATGCAGATACTGGCCCCAAACAGTGTGCTGGGTTGTAATGCATTAAACTTTACTTTTATAAAACAGCAAGTGTTGGGACAAACTTCTTCATTGCTGTATAGGTTGTAATGTTCTGGTAGTAGGGCATGACTTATTTGTCACTCTTACTTGTTATCATAAATAATAGAGCACCGTGCCTTGTAGTACTGTGTGGTAAAATTGATTGATATAATCAAGTTGGACTTTTAGTTGTACTATATTTCTGAACATCCCATGATGCAGATAAAGCCTAAGGCCTGCACAGGTGTGCTGTTTACTAGTCTGAATTGCAGTTGGTGAACACCTATGCTTGTATAAAAGATCACAGATAGTGGAATGACTTGGGAGTGGGGAACTAGAAATAAGCATTGTGCTAAACAGGCCATGAGACACTGAGACACAAGTTTGGCAGGCTGAATCTATGCAAGGGGTGGGGGTTTACCTCACTGCCGATGAGGTCGACGTTCTTCTGAACCTGGGGCACCCATTGTCGGAGCACGGCAAAAAGTTCAGGTACGGTCGTGTTGGGGTCCAGCAGCACCTCCCTGCACTGATGGTCGCTGGGGTCGAAGAAGGAGAACTCTGACGGCCGAGGTGGAGAGAGGGAGACAGCAGGGATTCTGTTAATGCGGCACGTCTTGGTGTGGCTGTGGGGAGGGACAATCTCCCGGCTTACAATTGTTTCTAAACATGTGGTCTTTATGACCGCTAAAAGCAGCTGAGCCTATTAAACGTAGTGTGATTTCCAGCCTCTATGCGTCCTCTCATAACAACCTATACTGAAACATTTATTTTGTGGCCGTTGTTATGAAACCAAAGGTTTTATGGGACGCAGTATTAGGGGGTTGGCGGGGCGCCAACGAATAACAATGAAAACTATTTCTATCATTTTTAGAGGGGGGGGGAACTGCATTTTGCGGGCAATAAGAGGACAATGGATAAATGTAATGATCTTATCACTCATCGATTATTTTGGAGCTCAAGGGGTCGACCCTTTGCAAGTCTTTTTACCCCTAATGATGCAAGATGTAAAACTGATCGTTCATTTGAGAAACTCTTTCCCTAAGTGCTTGGACTCAAACCACACTAAGGCAGATGAGCTGTGTCCCCACCAAAGCAGCACCCCGCCCAGTGCAAGAGAACACCCCACAGGGTGTCATTAATCATACACGCCAATATATGCAGTGTGTGTGTGTGTGTGTGTGTGTGTGTGTGTGTGTGTGTGTGTGTGTGTATGTGTGTGCGTATGTGTAAGTTATGCGTGTGTGTAAGTTATGTGTTTATGTGTCTGCGTGTGTATGTGTACGTGTGTGTGTACTTGTATGTGTACGGGTGTATGTGTATGTGTATTATGTGTATATGTGTGTGTGTGTGTGTGTGTGTCAAGGAGACTTACCACAGTCACTGGGTATGGGTGCGGAGGCCACCTGGTGGATGATGGCCTGTTGCGTGCCACTGTTCTGCAGATGGGCAGACAGGCGTGCGTGATGGCCAAGGACAGAGTCCCGTCCTTCCAGTGGCTCGGGGACATCCTCCTTAGTCATCTCCCCCTGGGAGCCTGAGGCCGAGCAGAGAGAGAGAGAAAAAAACACATGAATTAATGCCGTCAGAACAGCTGGGCTATTTTCAGCGTGGAAAAAGTGGGTCTTAATCCCAACCAAAGACACAAGCAGCACCGAGTAATACTGCTGCAGAGCCACAGAGATCGAGGCTTTCAGGTGACCTGGCGCTATATGTGGCCCCTGTCTCTAAAGACCTCCCTTATGTGAGATATAGTCCTAGGAGATTCACGAGAATCATGTCAGACAATGACATATTTTGGGGTTTGGTTGTGGTCTTATTGACAGAAATTGTAGGCAAATGTAAGGCCATGTAATTGAATTGAAAATTAAACCTGGGCCTAGATTAAGACCAAGCTTTACTTATCAGAGAAGACCATGGCATAGCACATTTGTCGCATTTCAAATGTAGGGTAGCTAGCATTCATTTGATAAAGTAGCTACATGACATTATGAGTACCATAACCTTTTGAGTTGTTAACAATCAGAGGAAACTAATTATGTAAGCTAGGAATATGCTAGTGCCGCTATAGCCTTCCATATTATCTTCCCCATCTTACTGAAACAGTCCATTCACATGTGCACAAAATATAAAGTACAGCAACCGATTTAAAGCTTGTCAAAAATACCTTCACAAGATGTATATTGGTGCCAGTCTGATGTAAAAGAACAGCAGACATGATAGTTGGTCGAGCGAGAGAGAGAGAGAGAGAGAGGGAACAAACCACGAGCAAGCACACAGTCTGATCCTATCACCACCCAGCCCTTGCAGCTCCTCACTCACTGTTGTACTCTCCATTAGCCTTGTCCTGGTTCATCTCTGTGGGAGTGTGTGTGGATGATGGCTGGTTTAAGCAGCCTCACATTAAGCAGCCTCACCTCCAATCTCTATACCCCACTCATACACACAGCAGTCTTTCTCTTTGTGGATTCTGATATGATCTGCTGGCTGCCAAGTTTAGTGGCTATTTACAGCCTGCAGTCTCTAAAAGAGGGTATTTGAGCATCTGACACTAATCGGCTAGAATGTCACTCTTGATTGCCAAACATGTGTGCTGCTGTCCACACACCCACCCGATACCAGTTAAAGTCTGCTTGGCCACAACAAGGCTCGCTATGCAGAAGTTGTTGCTGTGGGGTGACAGTGCACACAAACATTGTGCAACGGTGGCAGCAAGGTGGAATAGCACACAGGACAGGCTTGGCTGGGTTCTGAATGCAGTGTCATCATTAAAGTGACACTTTAACTTCGGCGTGTCTGGACAAGAAACTGAATCCCTGACTTATGGGCTCAATGTCCAGTAGCCCAACATCTGCTCCGGCTCTCTGGATGTATAAGGAAAACGCATATGCAGCCCTGAAATGAGTGTATAAAAACAGTGCCTGAATCCCATTTAGTTTGAATTTCTCTATGCCCATCTTGTCCTTGCTCTGAGTAGGGGAAAGATAATGGGATTCAAGATTCATGGAATCATATGCCTCTTTAAGGTCATTGACCTGCTTTGACAAGACTATGCTAAGATAACAGATGGTAGACGTTGGCTTAGTATCAATAAGCCCGTTCTTGTTAGTCTGCCCAGAATTTCCACTAATCATCCCCTTCACCAACCATAACCTCACTATTCCAATTAGGAGGCATCCATTAGATTGATAGATTAGTTTGAGTAGCAATATAAAATGAAAACATGTCCCTGCAGTACTGAATCCCTGCAGTCACATTTTATAGGCCTATGTATTCATATATAATAATGAGTGTCATATAGATATATAAATGCCAAGGTGGCACTTCTAGGCCAGTGTGGCTCGAAAGAGTCCAAAGAGAGGTTGTTTTGAGGTAGCCAACCCGGACCAGTTGCTTGCAAGAACTACTAACAGACTCTCTCTCTCCCCCCTCCATAAAGTATCTTATTCTTAGACTGCCAAAAGATTAAACGAATGTTTAATCAAAGCCAAACATGATGAGCGGTAACGTTAAGTGTGTTGCTGGGGTCTGCTAAGGCAGGCAAGCTTATAGTAGACGTAGCTGTAGAAGGGACATCTAGGCTGGTTGGTTGTCTACATTGGTACATAGTATGTATTCACTTTATTGGTGATAGGTCGAACAGGCTTCAAGCACCAGGAACTGTCCCAACGTTAAGTTGATTAGAACTTAATTCAATCATAATACGTATGTGATATATTAGCAGGAGGTAGCTAGCAGATCTACGTCGTAAGCCTGCATATGATGGGCCAAGCCTACTATTCTGCAGTAAAGTCTCTTACGATGTGCTTTACAAACAATACTTATGTACAATACATTGTTAAATACGAACAACAAAATGTGTCATTACCTCGACCTTTCTATTCCTTCCAAAACACTTTTAATAAAGAAGTAATATGCGGGAAAATACCATCGGAGCTGTCAAGTGTGTTGTTATCGTGACGTATAGCGAATTTCCGGTTGGAAACGTTATTATCAAAACAAAAGTATAAAAAGTTTTTCGGGCTTCAAAATAAAGGTACAGATGTTAATTTTGATTGGAATAAAAAGGTGCAGATGGACCACAATTGCATTACATTCACAGCAACTATTCGATCTATTTTTATTTTTAAAGAAAGCATCTGTATCTTTAGTCAATGATGTATACTGAACATCTCACGTAACGTTAATATTAATATGTCCCACGTAACTGTTATCTGAATACGAGGACTACCAATCATTTCAGACGGTGGGGAAACAAATCTAAATATAATTCAATCATATAATTCTAATTTAATGTTGCGTAAGCAAACAAATATTTTCTTTAAAATACAAGTCATCTTTAACAGAAGGGAAATGCAAAAGCTAGAAAACGGTGGAGGGAAGAAGTCTACGAATGGCCCTAAAAAACAAGGGTCATTGAACTTCTTTCGTCACAGCTCCGTTTCCAGGGGAGATCTAAACAAAACAGGGCTATGTGGACAAGCAGTGATTTCAAACGCGCATATCACTTGCTCAAGTAGGTAATATGTAACGTAGGAGTTCTACGGTCAGAAATAGTTTAGCCGACAACATTTGCATATTGTAAAAAAAAAAAAAAAAAAATGGAACTTGACGATGTACGACGTGTGTCTTCTGCCGGTTACCGGTTACCAGATCGACCCGGTGGCATTGCCACTGCTACCAAACAATTAGGTTTGGTGCGCAAGCCACCGGAAAACAACCGCAACAGTAAAGAAGATGGCCATTCAGAGGAGCATCCATACAAAAGTGACCCCGTTAAACAAGACCAAATATGGCGAGAATACGTGCAAACCGAAATGAGAGGAGTCTGTGAATGGTAAATATGAGTGTTTGAGACTATTAAGGATCAAGTGTTGTCGTTTTTGCTGTAATAATTGTCTGATGTTGTGATTCACAGGGAGAAGAATTGGAGCTTTCTCAAGAACTATGATCAATTGGTATGGTAAAGACACATGTTTCAATATAAGTATTGGCTATGGGCTATGATATGCAACATGCATTATAGAAATTAAGGAACTCATGTAGTCTACATCCAATATACGTGCCATGACATCAATGATTACTATAGAACTAGGCTAGATTCACCAATTGTTGAGCAATCAGTCTGTGTCGCTCTTATATGGACATTTTCACTTTTGTCTGTCCATTTTTTAAGGTGCATTTTATCTTTTTACTTTTTAGTATGATCTTATCAAGGACCTGACGAATCTCTCCCCTGTTCTCCCCCATGTTTCAGGGGCGGCCAAGGGTAGAGGAGCCTCTCCCCAGCTATGTGTCTCTGTTCTCGGACCAAGTCCCCAACACCACCAACCAGATGCTGGGCAGCAGGATGTCCACTCCGCTGGGCAGGGAGCTGATGAGGCTGGACAGACTGGTGCTCTTGCCCAGCAGCCGTCGGTCCAAACCAGACCCGGAGATTCTGCCCAGCTAGCTATAGCTATACATTAAAACGTAGTTGAGTCACTTTGTTCCAATAAATCAACACTCCCTCGAAGAGGTTGCTTCACTTTGGTGTATAAGCTGCCAGACACTCTCGTGTTTTATGTGTGCTTGTGATGCATGTATAGGCTATGGCAGTGGCAAATTAAGATTCAAACATACATACTCCTAACCATGTCAAATGCTGAATTGTAAAAAAAAAAGAATATATGTAATTAGCATTGCCTATGTTATGGCCTATGTTATGGCATTACAGTCTTGTGACATGTTATATGTTTTTTAGACATTTGAGTCAATTGTTGGCTCACTTAAAATGTAAACCATTAGTATTGGCTAAGGAAGAGTATCCATCTGTATAAACCATGATGATTATTGTCATGTGTCATCATAATAAACTGGTATAATTAATTTCATTCGACACATATTGTGTTGCATCATAGTTGTATGTGCTCCGACAAGTAGTTCTCAATTAGACAATGATATGTATCTTATATTTGGAGATGTTATCTTGCAGCTTATTTCTTACAGCAAAAGGCAATAGATATTGTTCACCTTGAAAATATAGCAAAGCACCTTTCAATCACATCAAAATATAAAGCTTAATTTTTTCATTGCTGCAGCCTTTTTTGGAATGTAAAAAAAAGGGACCAATGTAGGGTTAGAATACAGTGGTGTATGTTTCCATTCTACGATCCCGTTCCCAGCCGATGGAACAGATGAGTCCAGCAGATGGCGCAAGAGTTCCAATAGCAAACCAGCTGCTACAGCTAAACTTCCATGGTCTGACAGTGGATGTGTGCGGAAGTGAAATTTGAATTACTGTTTAGCAAGCAAGACAGCTAGAGCAGGGGGTACCGCAAAAGCATCTGGGCGCGTCGCCTATTGGCATTGACGCATAGTTCACTTTCGTGTTAGGTTCTGTCGCCTACACCCGCGCACAATGGAATCGGATGAATTGCTGCACATCGCCAACTTCACCACGCTATTCGTGTGTATGGTGCTGAAATTCCCGCAGATATTCTTATTGATCCGGGCGAAATCAACCAAAGGAGTCAGCCTCAACAGCCTTCTCCTCGAGTTGATTGGGTAAACGCGTGATTATTCTGATCTAAATTCGTATTTCTTTGTATTTTTTGTTATTATGTGCACAACGTAGTGAAAGTAATGTTTTAGAGTTGATTACATGTCTGTCTGTGCAAATAAAGTTACCGCAACGGTGGTACGTGTGGGGGGGAGGGCAAGGATGGATGGAGTTTATTTGCTCGATGAATTTAAAAATACATTTGCTTTGCCATGACCTCGTATGATCTAGCAACAACCGTTTGCGTTTTGCAAGAAACAGGAGGCTGCTTTTTTCTCTCAGTAAAAACTTGATTTTGTTTTCCTTCAGGCATCTGTGCTTCACTGGTTGTGGCCATTGCTTGTCGATTTTTGGTCAGAGCAATTCAAAATTCCTGACATTCTGTTTTCACTGTCCCTCATCAATGAACCCGTGTGTACACTCGTTGACAAACAACTTGAAGATAACTCCGCGCTGAATGAACAGTGTTGTCCATCCATAAGGTTGCAGTTTTCCTCAGGGGTAGTTTCTCACTTTCTTGAATAGTGCGATGTTGGAATTTGTAGTCAAATTCAAGATATTGGAGCGAGTCTTATAGGCGGCTTTGTGCCTACATCATTGACCAGTGTCTTGTCTCCTCTTTGTGCCTGGCATCATCAGCCTCCTCTTCTATGTTGGTGAGCCATGACCTACTAAAAGTGACCAGGGCGCATGCGCGAATATATCACATTTCAGTGAACAATTGTTTGCCTTGTGAACCATTGTGCACATGTATCCCAAGTTTTTAAATCATTTTTATGTGAAGGCAATTTAGGAGGGGAACAATTCACTTAGGATCCAACTTTCTGCATGCTAACCAGTGTTTCTAACCAAGGAACCTGAGGATCTCCCCTTTCTCTCCTTGTTTGCATTGGGGATGATTGACGTAGCAGCATTTGCATGTTTGTTGTCTCTGTCAATTCTGTTGCTTAGCGTAGTCATTCCCAACTGTGATTCAGTTGAACCCCAATGGACCATAAATGTAGTTCACATTCCACTTCACTTGCATGCATGAGATGAGCAAAAAAAAGGGCATGGCCGTTTAAACTTCATGTTGCTTCTTTTCACACTTTTGTCCCCGTGTCTCATTTTAATCAGTAACGTGTCTCTTACCATCCTACAGGTACCTTGTTTTCGTATCGTACCAGATGTACTACGATTACCCACCACCCACATATCTTGAATACCCGATCCTCATTGCTCAAGGTGAGTTTTCACCATTTCATATTTTCAATGTATTCGTTTCAGGCATTTTCATATAAATTATGATAATTGTATGATAATTAGATCGTCGCCAAGACTTGTCTTGTCTTGAACCTCCATTTGAAACTTCTTGACATTTAATAAGTTATAATGGCTAGGTGCTTACCGTAAGTCATCCCCAAAGGGAAATTCACTGATGAGGAATCCTGGTCTAGTCTGGCTTTTTGTAAATGTTGTCATTAGCTTGTCCCCATCGTTTACTTTGTTTAAATGTAAAACCCTTGTATTTGATTGCTTTTCATTATGATTATGCATTGCTTTTTACTGTGCTACAGTGGCCTTAACATCTCATTGTCTCTCCCTATCTTCTAGATGCCATTCTCCTTCTGTTGATTCTTCATTACAACGGTGACCTGCGACTGAGTCTTGGCTATGCATTCGTGTATCCTTCCACATATTCTTTTTATTCTTACTCTACATTACTCACATGTGAGGGACTGTGTATTCTGTGGGAAGGAAAACTATGCATGCAGATGAGTTTAATGTTAATGTTGTTCTTTGTGTGATGGCACATATTTGGTACCTTAACATAACCTGCTGTTCAGGTTCATTGTGGGCTGGAGGCTCCTCACTGTGCAGCAGTGGATCATAGACTTGGCCATGGTAAGAATCTAAAACTCATCCTAACACAGTCGTATTGAGGCCTCAGCCCCAATGCAAAAAATGTAATGCATACATTTTCTTCATTCTTTTAAAAAATATTCAGTATTAAAAAAACACAAACAGGTTTAACTAATCTGCTAAACTAAACAAATGTGTTTGTGAATATTTGTTAATAAGCATGTTAATTCATTTATATTGTAAGACCACACAGATACCTGGGGATATGTGAAGGGCTTCGGTACACCTAATATAATATTTTGAAGACATTTCCTTGTGTTCCTAAATTGTGAAATCTCACAGTGAAAAGGCAATGTTATGCAAGAAAAACATAATTTATATATTTTTTATTTGGACTATAATGTTATATAAACAACATTATTTTTAAATGCAAATGTTTCTTATTTGATTGTTCCCCACTGGCTGACCAAATCGGAACTCATACAGTTTTTGACCAACAATGTCCTAACAACTTGGTCCAACAAACTCAAAAGCTGTGTGTGTGTCTGTCTCCTATCAGAGTCTGTGCACATTCATCAGTGCAGGCAGTAAGTTTGCCCAGCTGCAGTGCTTATGGAGGACCAAGGACTCCGGCCAGGTCAGCGCCCTGTCTTGGTCACTGGCTATCTATACAAGTCTGAGTGAGTGTTCTTGTAATACAACCTAACTCAACCGAAACCAAACGTGTAAGGTGATGCGAGTCACATGCACATGCATTGCTGTAGTAACAATATTTTGTTGTTCTATTTCGACCATGCGTTGTACTGTTGGAAAAGTAATTTTGACAAATGATATCGGTAATGGAAGTTTTAGTGAACCCGGGAGAGAGGGTTATGGTTTTATCGAGTCCGCTATTGTCCTTTTAATATTGATTTTATTGAGCTTTTTTCAGCAAACCCTCTGATCAAGTGATACGCCAAAGTCACTCTTATGGGGTTAACAGCAAGTAAACTCATATTACACAGTGTAGACGTTTTATAATAAATAAATAAAATACAGTATTAGTCCCAAGAACGGAGGGAATACATAATTATGAGATGCTATATTGCAATGTATAGATTGCTTCAACAACAAAAATCTCTCACTAATTTCAAAAGCTATTTGATCATATTGTAACATGAAATTGTTACGTCTTGTTTTAGCAAGGATCTACACCACCCTCGTGACAACTGGGGATGCTCAGGGTAAGTCTGCTAAAAGAGTACATGACTAAGAACTATCATTCAAACCGATTAGTTATCACTACTAGAAAGTTACCATACTAGATATACTTTTCCATTCCTGAGGTTGAGACTATGTGTGCAATATTCTAACAATATTATATAATGAGTCCCGAAAGTAGTGACATCGAAACAATTCTGGTCCACTTTTGCACCCCTCTCCTTCTTTAACTGTAGCTATAACTCAAGCCACTAGAGGCTGCTAATGGGTAAACATTGGGCAGGTTTAACTATATGACACCCTGGTTTAACTTTTTGTTTCAGTGTTGGTGCGCTTCGCGGTGATGGGGCTGCTGAACGTATGGGTGCTGGCCACGGTTCTCCACTACAGGAGAAAAAGCAGCAGTAGCAGCAGCACTAAGAAAGAAGACTAGGGAGGTTATATTTAGGAAACATGCATTATATCCTTGTCTTCCACTATTACCAGAGGACTGGTGGAACAAAAATGAATCCTACAATACCAATATTCTTCACTTTAGTATTTCGTAAAGATAAGTATTATATCCACACCCAAAACATTCAAGTCAGTGATCATTTGTAAGAGATTCTCAAGATTTCTTGAGAAATGCAATATTAAAATATGCTGAGACCAAATATTACCTCTTCAGGTGATGAGGAAATATTGTATTTTGGAGAGCTGTGATTTTATTCCATAAATGATATTTCAATAAAACAGACCAACAACAAACCAGACTTGAATATTGATATTTAATGTTGCCATTGAGCTTGTTTTGGTGTTCACTGGTGTACATTATTTTTATGTGAACCACACAATAATTCCAGACAGAAGTCACATCCATGTCTTTATTGATAAAGTGGTTATTTATGTGGAGGAGTTCGGTAGCAAACATGCAATCTGGATGTAACGCCCTTAAATACAAAGTGGACAAGCCAGTATAAATAATATACAATGTGCGTTTTATGTCACGTAAAATATATATATACTGTGTATATTTATATGTATAAAACATGCTGCTTGGTTAAGGAAGAGCACTTCACACACAAAAAAAACACAAGTTGCTCTCCCCCTACTAGGTGAGCCACACACACACACACACACACACACACACGCACACCAAAACGTGTCCACACTAAAGAGTTTGGTTACTTTTAATACAAAAATATCAGGACAAACGTTTTTTTAGGAAAAAAAATATACTATTGAATCTATAGTGCTGTTCGGTTCATAAAATTGTGTTGTGTTATCTTCTTCCTGGGAATCAAAATAGAAAGGGAAAAAAAATAACAATTGGTTCATTTCATTTCAGAAAGCTGGAATGTAGAGGGCTGCACTTCAAGGAGTAGATGAGGAGAAACGGAGAAACCTTTCAAGTAGATTACGATTAAGGTAGTGTCCTATGTGGTGCACAATATGCACATTCAAAACTACTTAAAAAGAGCCAGGCACCGATCATTAGGAATGAGGAACATACAAAATGACCCTCTTTTACCTTTCTCGTGGGTCAGTCGGTGAGGTGAAGTTCATGGAATTGTGTTAATTCAAGCCGCCCCTTTGCTGTCGTTTGCAGCGTAGGATCACACACACACACCCATCCGATGAGATGGCTACCGTACATAGCCGGTGGGCGACACACGTGAAACTGCTCCTTTGCTACCTCCTTAATGTTTGTTGTTTAAAAAAGCGGAGGTGACTCGCTGCCGAGTCGAGGGCCTTCTCCACGATTCCGTCGCTCAAACCCACGCCAGGGGGAAGAAGTATGGGGACAGTTGCAGGTGAGAGGCGTAAGGGGTTTGTACACATGTATACAACAGCGTGATTAAAGAAATCCAGCTTTTTTGTTTTTTTACTAAATCCTAGGTCATGTGATTTTTTTTTGCCCTTTTACTGTAGTGTTCACCATGGGACCCTTTAAGCAATGAAAAGAAAAATGGTTTCTGTTTCTTTCTTTTTGTTGGACATGCGTCTTGTGTTCAGCCATTACAATTTTTATCCTTG
>OMKX01001410.1:0-10260 GCA_900302425.1 Brosme brosme
GAGACAGGGTGGGACAGGGGAGGTCATGGGGTCACAGGGACATCACAGGGTGTGTGGTGAGCAGGGCGTGGCTCCGCTCATCTCACTGAGGGTTCAGATCTTACTGAGGTCCTGGCTCGTCTCTCTAGAGACGCTCTGCAAACACTGGTTTGTATTTTCTGTCCATCCCACCAGAGAATGTCTGATTAATGAATGGAACCTGACGCCAACATGATGTCTGTACCACTGGGGGGTCACAGTCAATAATGGGTTCTATCATCTTTAGCGTAGTGACCACAGAGACATTTCACTAAGCATGCAGGGACATTTGTTCTCCTATCGAGGTTTGGGAAGCTGTCCTAAGAGAGATGGGATCAAACCTGGTTCATTATCTATATGTTTGAGGAGCATCTTTACCCGCTCTTGGCGAAGTTGGTCCAGTAGGTCATGACCACGGCGCTCAGCATGATGTCGTTCCTGGAGAAGTTGCAGGGGAACAGGTCCGTGGGGCCCACCATGGGGACCCCGAACACGTAGGGGACCTCGTCCCCGTGGGCCGAGTCCGACCACACGGGCTTCATCAGGCTCTGGCAGTGGTGGTAGAAGGCGTAGAAGTAGGTGGGGGAGCCGTAGCGCGCGTGCAGGTCGGCCGTCACAACGGCGGGCTCCACCCACTGGTGGTCGGTGAAGAGCGCCACCAGGGTCTTCCTGCGGGTCTCGGGGTTGTCCTTGTCCGCCCAGTCGGTGTACATGAACTTGATGGTCTCCCGCAGGGTGTCCTTGCCCTCCGGGTATCCGTACAGGCTGTCCACGAAGTCCGACACCGCGAAGTCGAAGTCGCTGCCGGACACGCCGTCCTCCAGGTCCATCACGTTCTCCACGAAGCGCAGCCCCTCCCCCTGGTTGACCCCCAGCATGATGTCGTAGTTCAGGAACTCCCCCTGCTCCATCAGGATCTCGGGGTCGTCGGGGATGACGTCGCCGTCGATGACGGGGCCGAAGGCCACGCGGTAGCGGGCGGGCTGGATGTCCTGCTCCACCAGCTCCTTGGCCGTCTTCTTCTGCAGGCAGGACACCATGTCCACCGTGTCCAGCACGTTGCAGCCCACCCGCTCCGCCAGCAGACGCGTGTACTTCACGGGGTGGTAGTTCACCGCCCAGCTGGACAGAGCCGAGCCGCTCTGGATGATGGCCCGGTGGAACAGGCCTGGAGGGAGAACCGCCGTTAGCTTAGCGTTAGCATGTTGGCCTCCAGAGAGACTTACAGAGAGAGACCGCGAGCTCAGCGTTAGCATGTTGGCCTCCAGAGAGACTTACAGAGAGAGACCGCTAGCTCAGCGTTAGCGTGGGCTGCTGTGCCACCTAAGATTCAGAACCTTCTGATTCTGAGCCTCCTATGATTCTGGTTACCGAGCATTTGATCATCCAACGAGATGAAGAGAGGAGACCTTCCTTACCTCTTGTTCTATTGTCCATTCCATTCCTCTCCTCTCCTCTCCTCATATCTCCTCCCCTCCTCACCTCTCCTCTCCTCCTCCTCTCCTCTCCTCTCCTCTCCTTTCTTCTCCTCTCCTCCTAATTTGTGTCCTCTTCTCTAATATCATAGAAATATCCTATTGGAAGTATCATATCTATTTATCTAAAATGTAGAACAACAGCGTGTAAGAAAAGGAAACCTGTGTGGCCCCTCTCCTTGGGGTTATGTTTGAACGCTACAGCAGCCGACACACGCAGCAAAGAAAACAAATCCAAGAACTCGGAGAGACGAGAGAGACGAGAGGAATGACACCGCTCAGGAAGAGAGGACGTGCCTATACATTCCCGGGTCACATCTCATATGCATATTTCTCCTTGGGGTACACAGCAGCTCCACAATTTCATGGCAGGCATCAAACGTGATGGGGGCAAAGGGGACAGTCGAACACGTCATTAGGTGGTGCATATAGGAAGCCTGCAGGGACGGTGATTTGTGACAGATCATAAAGGAGAGCCCATGCTCTTGAGAGGCAAGCACAACAGCCATTTCATTTGTTGTAATGATATGCGTTATGGATTATTGCTATAGTGCTATATGTCGTTTGGTTCTATATCTGCTTTAAGGAGCCCTATTGACATAAGGCTTGTTGGTGTGTTCTTTTTATAGATTTATTTATCTTATTTGACTGATTTCTACATCAATTGAAATTGCATGGTTGCACATTTGGATTATGATTCATGTATAAGCAAGCTAGGCTCAAAAAGATCATAAAAATTGTAACTATCCTAGAAAGAAAAAGTTGGCTTGTTTGTACCCAAACCGAGCAGAGAAAAAAAGATTGTTTAACGTGGTAATCAATTCCATTTACTGATGGTTGGCCAGCCCGTATACAAGTAATAATGAAACGACAGCTCTGCCATGTTAAATCCACATACTTAATATACAGCAAGCCCAATTGGAACAATTAAACAGTGAGGTTAATTATATTTATCATAACAATCATGATAATTTCCATTTCAGATAGAAAGGTAAAACACAAATTTCCAAAACTAAAATCACCTTAACTTACAAGGGCCTGAACTTTAGTTCACGTCGATAATACAAAACGCCCATAATAACGTTTCTATATAATGTGTGAACAAACACAGCTGCAGCCTACTTACATCAAGAAAAATTGACATTCCTTTTTTTAGCTGGAGTGGAGAGCTCGCTTCTTCAGAAATGGACTGTACCTCTTCGGAACTATCCATTGTCGATTGTATTTCCTTAATAATAAATCACTAATGAATGTATTTGAGTCAATGTCTTTTTAAAATCCACTCAGATGAAAGGTTGTTTAGAGCGTGTGTTGGCCACAGCATCCACACTATGGCTGCATGGGTGAGTCTAAACTCTGCTGTGCCGCAGGTTGTTTAAAGCGCGTATCTGTATTCCTTTGAGCGCGTCTCACGTCAGATGACGACTACACGCAAGATGCTGTGTCTGTTGCTTGCCGCAGGTGGAATTATTTTTGAAATATCTAATTTTCTGAATGGTAATATTCTAAAGAAAGTTATATGGGTGATGTGAATTATTTTTTCTAAAGCTATTGAATGACACATTTGTGTAACTGGACATCTTGGCCTTTTTTTAAATAAAGGAATTATTTGAATTATTGATTGAAGTATGCTATTCAGGCCATAATGATGTTAACCATTCTGATGTCAAACCAATTTGCCAGTGTAGGGTTCTGGATAAATAAGGATTCACTTAAGTAAAATGATGATAGATTCATGAATTTTAAATATATACTTGTAGCTCTTACACTATGTGAGAATAACCATGCTTTTAAATGAGATTCATGAGGATGCAGTAATTGACTGAACATAGGGATTCGATTTTACCAGAGGGAAATGTAATTTGTTTGCTACATTTCTTACCCTATCCTTTCCTGTGATTGAACAGAAATGTTGATGAAAAACGCCCAGATATACCGGTTATTATTGCGACTACCAGGAAAATAGTTTCAAACAGTTCCATCTAGTGGATATCTTCCAAAGCACACAAATACGCTAAGCAAAACAAAATGTAGCCACAAAAAAACAAAATGCCTATGTTGGCGTACAAAAACGATTATAGGCCTATCAGGTGAATTGTTGTGGTTGCTATACGCGTTTATAATGCAATGCCATAAACACTGTACACTTGCTCCGTATTGAAAGGATCACGCTCCCCGTCATATGGGGTAAACGGGATGATACAAAATAATATGAATCATTCTGCTTAGTCATATCCATTAATTTATGCAGGGTGGATATATGTATTACGGACAGGCGCCAATATATACTGTTTACATAATAAACCAATCAATCCCAAATATTTCCCACTCGTACCAGTTACAGTTGGTCCAATTATACCAGAACGCGGCACAGTTAGTTCCATTTTACATGAACGCGGCACAATCCCAACGAAATGTCGCGTTCTCGCGATGTAGTTTGCAGGCTTCTGGTTGGATAAGAGCAGTAAGGGTCACATGGGTTTGGATAGTTGGCATTCTGGGACACAAACAGTGGTTGGTATGAATACAGCTTCAACAGTGTCCACGGTGGGAAGCGAAGCGAGAAATAAGACACACAGCTGGAGACGAAAACAAACAGCATCGCTTTCTACGACTTCTGTGCGCAGACTTCCACCGGAGCGGGCAGCTGGAAACGTGAGGTCTGTTTCAGAGGGTTTGACTTCCCGATGGAGAGGGGGATGTTATTATCCATACAGCCCGCTAGCTTACGGCGAGAGTAAGTTAGCGAGCAAAGACTGATGCTACTGTTAGCTGGATGAATAGATCAGAGCTTGAACTGGAGTCTTAAAAGTAAAAATCCATCGCCGTCTTACCTTAAAGCCATTAGTGGGTAATTGTTTACTCGTTTGACCATTGACCCTCACACTTTCTTCTCAGTTCACACGTCTCTTATTTACCATCATTCTATCATTGAATCGAGAATAAAGTGCAAATAATTCGCAATGACAACGGGGAATAAGACGTGCATCGCAGAATGTCTTTATGAAAATGGCATTCATAATTCATTCAGCTGGACCGTGTCCCAGCTAGTGGTGAACCCAAGATAAAAGTTCTTCCATCAGACACCTATTGTAACGCCAACACAGATGAGGGGGATTCGTCTCTGATTCATCACGCGACAGACCCATTACAAAGCAATGTCGTACGAGTGAAGCCATCTGTTCAAAATACTTCAAATTGCTTCGAGAGAGATAGACTGTCCCACTGGGCTCCTTGAGTCACAGCTGTCTTCATTGTTTACGTGTCGTCTGAGCTCGTCCCCAACCCCAATCCACGGGGGCCAATATGTGGATGGCAGGGTCCACAACCCTGCATCTGGCCACCAAGCTCGCCAAACATGCGGTAGGAAAAGCTCAGATACAGATCAACCGCTGGCTCCAGAGGTCTGCTACCGACGAGTGTGACAAAATTGACATATTGATATGTAGCGCCTTCGAGGAGAGAACAGCGGGCAACGGGAAGTCCGAAGCCGGGGACTCTGAAGTTAACCTCGGCGATGGCTCTGGTGGGGTGTCTTTCACCGGCGTTGGGGAGTCTCGTCATCCGTGCTGCATCACCGCCTGCTGCTTCAAAAGCGCCGTGCTGGCGTGCATCCTGACGGCCATGTGTTTCTCTTCCGTGGCCCTGGTGCGGCAGTATCTCAAGGATCTGCTGCTTTGGGTGGAGGGCTTGGACAGCGCCGTGGGAGCATTGCTGTTCATAGTTGGATTGATCATCGTGTCGTTCCCCTGTAGCTGGGGGTATATTGTACTCAATGTGGCAGCGGGGTACCTGTACGGCTTTGTGCTGGGCTTGGGACTCGTCATGGTTGGTGTGTTGATCGGGACCTTCGTGGCGCACCTTGTATGCAAGCGGCTGTTGACCGAGTGGGTGCTGAATAAGATCGGGAACAGCGAGCAGCTGAGCGCTGTCATACGAGTGGTGGAGGGAGGGAGCGGACTCAAAGTTGTGGCCTTATCAAGACTGACACCCATACCGTTTGGGCTCCAAAATGCAGTTTTTTCGGTGAGTTAAATATATATTTTTGTCTTTGTTTATAATGTGTATGTGTGTACAACGTTTTACCTACCTCTTTGGCTTATCATTCATAGTATTTTTGTTCCTCCTTATTATGTAAATGTTGTGATTATTATCATCATCATCATCATCCGCCCTGATATAAGTATGCATTTTTCCACATTGCATTCCGCCTGGCACACTTGGATATTGTGACCTAAATGCTCCTATGTTTTGTCTCATAATAATCAGTATGCCTACCCGGCTGTTCTGTGACATAACAGCCACAAAGGTTCTTGGCAATGTGAGTAAGTTGCCATGCCAATTGAACTAATATTATAATATAGTGTGTGTTTGTCACCTTAGATGGACAACCAATGTGGACACTGTTCCAGACATGGATCCCTATACGTTAAGGCTAAACAGTTCACGCCCAACCTTATAAATAGTCACAATCCTATCTGCACCTAAGGTTTGGTCCCTAGGACATGCCTAGATGTCCCTGGGTTATGCCGTTACGTTGCGGCTTCACCATCGCTCCATTACTGCTGTAGCAACCCAGGAAGGACAACAGGCAGTTAAAATCAAACAGAGGCAATCAATACTTTATTAATTATGGGAGTACAGAGATAAGTATGAAACCACACAATCTGGGACGGCTGGCCAGGGATCTGTTGAGTCAATAATTGGAGACAGGGTTCAGATCTATTTAGTTTGTTCGTTTTTAAGGAACTACTATTACTTTAATAAACAGTTATTAAGTAAGGACTACCAGGAAGCCAAAGGGTTGTCAAATAATGATTTGACAACCCTGCTTCCTGGAAGTATCCTTTTTAGTGCCTCTTCATTCTCCATTCTCCATTTAATATATTTTGTACAAATCATACCCCTAATCGGTGTCGTGCACACCCAATTCTTTCGTCAGATTACTATGAATTATCATTCTAAATTAATTATAAAAACACATTCTTCTGAGGAACATTCTGAAGCATTCAAATGTAACATGGACATGTTCTGGAGTTGAACAGGTAGTGCATAAGGAAACATGGTTTCACTGAATGTGTTCAGTTGGACTGCTTAAAATTCGAAGTTGAATACAAGTCAGCCTGAAATAGTAGCCTACCTGTAGACACTGCACCCAGTCAGCCCTATTCATGTTGGTGATCCCAGAATTCTGGCCAAATTATAGGTCAAGGTAAGATAACACCATGCTTTGCAAACAGAAAAGGTTAAGCCCTCTCCCAACATAAAGTCTTTCTGCAACAGCAGCACTGTACTTCTCACATCTGCACTCCCTTCACTTCACCTCAGGCCATTGACCTTCATGCAAAACATCAATGATTTATACAGTTTGCTCTTCTCTCAGTGATCTGTAAATAGTACGAGTCCTGAAGGAGGTCTGTGGCAGCATATTGGTTCGAAGGTTGTGGAGCAGCGCAGGGTTGAGCAGACTTTTCTAATTCATTTTCAATGATTGGATTATTAAATATGTCAGTGGTACCAGACAGATTTGAGGGGCAGAGACTGCAGTGGGTCCATACTAACTCCTCAGCTGTTAAGCTTTCTCTTGACCATGGATTACGTTAAGGCAAAGCAGTAAATATGAATAAGGCAAATTCACCATGAGCCTAAGGCATATTCAAATTATTGAGTTGAATTGAAGAGATGAAAGTACTAAATTATAGCAATATTGCAAAGATGGCCAAAGGCCTGTAGTTGTATAAGTGAAAGTGGTAAATGAGTGAGCGCCAGTGGTCTTGCAGGCAAAAGGTTGTCATTGCTCACGTAATCATACATTGCTAGCATGCTTTCATTAGTCTCATTACTATGGAAACCTAGGCCAGTCAGATCATTACACTGTATGAGACACAAAGACGCACAGATCCAATGTGTTCTCCTGAAAAAGAAGTGCTGCTGGCAGACCCACGCGGTTGATGAAGCCCAAACGAACGGTGTATTGAATTTCTAAATGTCGTTACCCAAATCTCGTTATTATTGGATATGACATCTAATTTGATTGTCACATTAAGTGTAATGCAGAGAAGGGATTATGCTTTGGCCCACCATTGTTGCCATCTTCAATGCCTGAAAATGAAAGAGCCGTGGTCTTCCTCTCAAGGGGGCATTTTCATGTGCCCATAGAATTACAGATGGCATGAAAGGAGGGATTTTATGTTGGTGATTGTTTAATACTGGTCAGACAGTATTTTGCATTTAATCTCTAACTTATGAAATCAGTGTAGTACATTCCGTCTAGGTTCCTACCACACATATGAGAACAGTAAGCCATACTTTGTTCATATCATTTCATTTGGTAAAAATGTTAAACTCTGTTAAATTGGCCGTGTCTTAGATTTTTATATTTGATCACTGGTTTTCCCCATTGCTGTATTCAGCGTGCGAGGTTGAACCCATAACCGTAGTTCAAGCTTGTTGGTGGCTATCCCATGCTTCACACGTTTGACACGCTGGATGCCCTTGATGACTCCCGGGAACAAGCAGTCAAGGTCTTACCTTCTTATGGGTTTCACTACAGCAAGGCAACTTGACTGATCAAATCCACTCACTTTTGGAGAGCAGGGATGAGCTTGCTTTGGATGGATCACTGTTTCACTTCAAATAGACGCCCTGAATAAATGTAAAGTTAGCCTCCTAAGTTGACATAGCCTGTTGGAGTGGTTATTTTGGTTAGGAAGGGTCGGTGTCCTGGAAATACTCAGTTTTTATAGAAGCCTCTTTTTTTTGTGCTTCCGCCTGTCTCAAAATTTGAGAATATTGAGCTCTTTTACCAAATGAGATAGATCTTTATGAATTAACAATTCAGTGCATTTCTGGAAGCATGCACAGATACAATACTCTCATCTACTCTGGTCAATAATCAGCACCAACTAATTAAAAAAAAAAAATCAACCAAAAAAGCTGTTGTTCCGATTTCAACCTCAATTTGAAGTGGATAACCTGGGTTAGGGCGTTCACGTGACGCGTACATGACAGGTCACATCAGCGGTCCTCTCATCGCTCAAATGGGATTGGACAGCCGTCCTCCCCCCAATTGATTCGTCTCGTTCCGCTGTACAGTGCACTGTGAAGGGTCGTAGCTCCAGTGGAGGGAGAGACCATCAGTGCACTGGAGGGGGGAGCCCGTCAGAAACCAGGCTAATAAGCTGGAGCTCGCCTCCCGCTCGGCCTCTCTCCCGCTCTCTCTCTTGGGCTCGCGCCCTCTTGCTCTCTCTTTCCTGCTTTCATTCTCTCTCGCTCTTGGTCGTTCCACCCCGTCAACAACTCCTCGGCTCCACTTTCAGTCACAGACCCATAAGGGATTTCAAACCGAGCTCAGGCTCTTCTCAGTGACATCGGCAATCATTACTCCATGGCCATTATTCAGCCTGCTTGAAATGGTCTTGATTATCTCCTTCCAACAAGTGAAAGTAGGGACGGGGGCGCACCACAGCAGATTAGAAGCCCTGATGAGGGTTTTCAAAGGGTAATAATACCCATGCATTTTCAGTGCCGTGAATATTAAGGGCGCCTTCACACCGATAATTTGGTCGACTCGGCCCGATTCAGGGGGGAAGTTGACGCTTCAACTTGTTGCACGTGTCATTGGGTTCAATCAGCGTTCACACACTGTACTTTGTTAGCGAACCAAACCTTGTAAACATATGCCTTGGGATGGAGCGGTTTGCTCATGTATTGGACTCACCTCAAACCTTCTGTGACTACATCATTTACATCATTTATGAAAGCACTTTTGTGTTTTTGTGTTTCCACATCTGTTGGAGTGATCAGCTCCTCCTGCGTTCAGCCATTTTAACGGCTTATTGATGCTGCACATTAAATGCTTTGCATTGGCCATGGATTATGTAAAATATAAGAGCCAAGTTTGTCAGAATAATATAGTACACGGTGGCAGTGCTTAACCCTGCCACACCTCCAGGTTTACAGTATCAGGTAGGAGTGATGCTCGTTGTTGCATGGTCTGTCCTTGGTGAGCACTTTCTGTGGACGTGGCTACATTTCAAAGTGCCCCTTCTTTCTTTTCTGCTGAAGTGAATGCTGCATTAATGCCGGTAACCCAAAACTACACACAAACACAAACTGCAACGCTTGGCAAAACAATAGGATGCTATTGAAGGAAGACTTTGCAGCGCTTTTCAGGATGGGGTTGACAGATTCAGCCTCCCTCTGTAATATTATCACACAGCCATCCCGGGCTCATCCATTTTGTGGTGCTTCAATAGATGGCAAATGAGTTCTTAAGTAGGCCGGGACGATCCATCACGCGCTCACCTGCTGGGTGGATTGTGGTTTTGGTCCCGGCTTACCCTCGCCTATGGCATTTCTTTATTAACACGAAAACAAAATTCCTCCCATGATAAGGAAAGTAGGTCAAACCTATGCAAATTCAAATTTGGTCATGTGTATCTCGGTGTTGTGTTGAAACAGGCTTTATATATGAATATTTGGCCTGTTAAGCCCTTTGAGACTACCTGTGATTAAGGGCTATACAAATACAATTGAATTGAACTGAATTTATTGTGTGTTTGCGTTGTATGAGTTCTGCAAGCTGCAGGACATTGAATTCAACGGGTAGCAGTAGAAATACCCATGGTGTCCCTACCCTGACTGATCCTGGGACACCCATGGCCTGGCCAAGTTGCATAGTCATGACAGCTGCAGAAGAGCTCCACACAGATGCTTGTCTGGGAAGAGACTTGGGCAGGCATGTGATCCTCAGCCCGGGGGGGGG
>OMKX01001411.1:0-10461 GCA_900302425.1 Brosme brosme
CACACATACCAGGATATGGCGTCTCAGAAAAGACTGCTGTGTGCAACCCACAGCGACATAGATTCATGAACACAATGTGGGGACATTTGACCAAGGCCTTACAATTCATTATAGCTTAGTTAGTTAGGCAAACATTATGTGTTGCAATGTAGACACGCATACAGTATCCATCTGAAGTTGCATAACAGCCCATCCTCTTGTCCTCGAGTCTCTAGTTGGCCACTGAGCACACCCACTTAGGGAATTTGAGTATGTGTTTCAAATGGTACATTATCCATTATCACTCCCATTTGTATTTATCGTCTGTTTGAAGTCAAATCTGCTGCGTCTGGCGGTAACTTCAGCAGTAAACTGCAACGCTGCCGCACTCGCACGCTCACAGACAGATGCTCCAAGCAGCGTTTTGGCTTCGCTCTGATATGGCATCCATCGGTTGGTTACGGCCTCCTCTCAGCCGTAAAAAGCATCAGAAGCGGCGGAGTGGAAGGCAACCAGCCACATGCACAATATTTCAAAATGATATGTGGTACACACATAACACAAGGCATCTGACAACAAGAAACCTATTTCTATGCACCGCCAGCCCACATTTAACACCTGGTTAGGCTCTCGGTGCATCCTCTACAATGGTTAATTGGTGAGAAAAATGATGTCTAGAATGTAACTCTGGTATAACGACGTCATAATGAGATCTGATGGATATTCGTATTCCTAATGTACTGTGATCAAGCTCTCCTTGAATCGGTGTTTTGCAGTTTTTAAGTGTAATTATGTCAGATTTATGCTGTTGAGCGATCATGCACTGAATAAATTATTTAAATATATGTAAAATGTCCTGCAATCTTTGTTTTCCACGTGATCGTTGTAATAAAGTCTAACTGCCTCACAGTGCTCCTAACTTTATGCATGGTGCTATGGTTTTGTCATAAATTGGTAAACAAACTGTCCAGAATACAGTGGGTACAGTGGGAAACGTGGTTAAATGTCAAAACCTTTATGTTGTAAGAACCCTAAACTACTGGGGGGTTATACGATTCTGTATAGAGAGGGTGGAGAGAGGGAGAGAGAGAGAGGGAGAGAGCGAGAGAGCGAGAGAGAGAGAGATATCAATGGGGCCTGTCATTACCAGGGTATGGTGCTGTCTTGGGTCATTACGGTCCTATTCTACAGACACTCATTCTGCCACACAATACTCCACAAATGTAGCGCCATTTGTTTTCCTGGAACCAGTCATTTCTAATACATGAAATTATGTTGCTCAATACACCATTGTTCGATAGCAGGAACACCATTTTCTTTGGAATACCATTCACTTTCTGTGTTTTTTCATCAGCCATCAGTGTAATTTCCAACCAGCTTGCAGAATGTCAGCTTATTACATGTTGGACTCAGAGACAAAATCTTTTGCCTATAGGCCTAGTCCCGAGGATTATGGGTAATCTTTCTGTTTTAACAGAAGTGTCATTTTTGGGCCCTTGGTTTGCTAAAGGCCCCCCAACCCCCTGCCCCAGTGTTCACTGGAGCAGATTTCAGCTCCACTCTCACTGAAATGTAATCAAATCCTACCAGAAGCACCGTGAATACAAATATTATAATTATCTTTGACTCCGTTTGGCCATGAACGACTATTAGCATACATTTGCAGAGCTTAAAGGCCCGCTAGGAGCAGGCTGAGGGGAACTAATTGTTCCAATAATAATAGTTGCTCAATATGGTTTTGTAAAGGAACTCTGTGAAAGACGATTTCATTATTGGAATCTCTTCCCAGTTTCAAATGTGTATGTTAATATCCACGTTGAAAGATGGCTGTTATGAATGCTAAATTATAACAATTGTTATACAGGCGATATAAAGCAGACACCAGCAGAGTATTCCTCATGTCTTTGGATTGAAGGATTTTATTATATATATATATATATATGATGTTATTATGTGGGGTACAATGTGTCCAGAGAACAAAATGAAAATTGCTTCTAAAAAACTAACAGGCAATCCCTATGTGGGAGTGTGTGTGGATGATGGCTGGTTTAAGCAGCCTCACCTGGCGGAGTCTGATTGGACTCTGGGGCTGGGTGAGGCTGCACACCTGTTGCACATTGACTCATGTGCAAGTAATGTGTAATGGTCTTTGCTACACTGGCCAGTGTAGCAAAGACCATTACAACATGCCACCTAGGTGGCTGCCACACTCCACCTAGGTGACTTCTTTTGGGGCTCTTCCAGACAAAGGGATACAGGGTGGTAGTGTTGAAAATCCGGTTGCTTGGTACAGGTTTGAAAATGAACATGGCAAGGGTGCTCCGCTGCCATCCAGGAGATCTATCTGAGTGTGTGTGGAGATGGCTGGTTTAACCTGTGCACACTGATTACTCAATGTGCAACAGGTGTGCAGCCCCACCCAGCCCCAGAGTCCAATCAGACTCCGCCAGGTGAGGCTGCTTAAACCAGCCATCATCCACACACACTCCCACAGCCGAGTATAAGGGCTACCAGCTAGCTGGTCCAAATAAAAAAACATCAAAAAAACCTTCACTAGGAGATCTAAAGTAACCTAACTCTTTTTGTGTGTGATTGTACAAAAACATAAAAAAATTGTTTTATGAATATCGGAATCTGAGATTTATTGTTTTATGTGGCTCATGTTCGGAATAACGAAACGTGCTTTTACTCGAAGTGATATCACAACACATCATTAAAAAAATAAAAATAAATCTAAAGACTAGAAAGGAATTTGAGACTTTTTGTAACGCTGTTCTATCTAGCGCATGTTTAGAATACTGAGACATGCTAAATTTTCAGTCAAAACACAATCAACATGGCTTTCTCTCTCTCGGGCATTTCTGCAGTAGCTTAACAAATACAAAGATTGTGTCTTTTTTCCGTAACTGCAACATAAAATGAATCCGAGCACCCTGAAGAAATCCAAATCAATTCACGGCTGTTATCAACAAACAGATTGGCATCCGCCCTGAATGCTTCAATTACAGCCGGTGTTGAAGCAGATATGAACAGAAATCTCACTTCTTGCTATTTCCATGTCAGGGGGCTACTACTGGGGTCCTTTGTTAGGCCTAAATGATGCCTTTCACTGCTCATACTGGGACTAATTGGAGCATTTTCGTTCCTATTGAAGGAGGAGAGGGCATGCCTCAGTGAATAAGGTGTCCAACTTCTTTTGAAATGTGATAAAGAGCTAGATTGTATCTGTATCTGTCAAAAACCAGGTATTTTTCTGCTGTGTGGCCCTCAGACGATATGCATAAAACATTGGACTTACCAACACTGACGACACTGTGGCCTAGCAACTACTGCCAAAGCTTTGTTAAAATGACCACAAAATAGCCACTCAATGTGTGGAAGAAAACATATGAAAGGGGGCTGAACCACTCATATATCCCATTAATCATTAATGTATGTCAACTTAAGACATTTCTAGTTCAGATTGTTTTTTAATTGAGTAAATAGCAGCAGTAGAAAAGTTCCATAGTGCAGGTTTCTTGTCTGTATGACTTAATAACTTGTACAAACTCCTGTTAGGGCTTCCATAATAAGTGATCATGGATTGGACATATTTTAAACACTATACACTATCTCAAAAACGTAAAAGAGATAAGAAGCAACAGGGGATCAACCCGCCTTGAGGAGAGAGAGCAGGCTGTGTGTGATGTTCAGGGAGGAAAATCAATCAAGAGCAGTGACGGGAAATAATTATTGACATGTTGTGAAGGGAAATAAATATTGACATGTTAGCAGCAGATTCATGGTAGATGGTAGATGAAGAAAACTCAAACTAACACTCATGACACAATTGAGTGTCAGCTAGCTTTAACATCACGGTGGTGTACTGACCCTGACTTATGTTGCTCAAAAGACAGCAAATTGAAATTGCCATCTACGGTGCTGTATGCACAGGAGAAATATGTGGATTCTACAAACGTTTTTTTTAATCAAGAATATATTGTATCGAGAGGGTTCGGAGTCCATCCTCTGTCTCAAAATATTCTGCGGGAAACACTGTACACTGTGTGACCTAAACAATATCATGTTAAATATTGCCTACATCGGCCATAGGTACCTGTGATGACAACAGCGTGGTAACAGCCCTTTTCTGCAATCTAGAGCCTTAAAATATCTCAAACAGTTGACAGTTATCATGATCTGAAGGGATTGAGTCTAAACGGACATGACCTGTCGAATGCCGACACAACTCCCACTACAGGGATCGAATGGCTCCCATAAGCAGCACTGGTGCCCCATACTCCCGCAGTTCCACCCACAGAATATATCGGCAGCTTGAGCAGGGTCATGGATGGCAGAATAATATTGTCGGTCATAAATGCATGTTGAGTAATTGACAGCCTGGAAAGTACCCATGTGGTACCAGTAGAACATTAGTCAGGGCTGAAAAGTTGAGCCCGACAAGGCCCAAACCTGACCAGGAACCACACCTTGATAGCCATTTTAAGCCTGAACCTCATTATAGCCGGATATTTTACGTAACAGGTTTCCCTCTAGGCAGCATTGGCAAAAAAAAAAGAAAAGATTTTCTCATAATAAATCATGTAACGTAAGGATAGGTTATAAGGCAAGAAGAGGAGTCATAAAATAAATAGAATAACGAAAAAATAAATACATCCAGTCTCCTTTGCAGCATTATTATTTCAACAGACTGTCACAACTTTTGCATCGAACATAACCCACCGAGTTCATCATTCTCGCTATGCACACTGTGAACGATTTTCTAAACTTCCAACTTTTCTCTCTTTTTCTCCTGTGGAACCAAATTGTAATTGCCAGACAACAGCCCCATTTTAACCTCCTCAGCAGCATCCATTTTCAGTTTCACTTTAATCCCAAACAACGTATCTGACCGTTATTGATGTCTTGTTGTCAGTTGCTTGTATTGAACACACTACAACAACATAATAATAATTTAAATAATTAATTCAATCTTACCTACAGCACCTTTTAATGGAAGGTGCTCCACAGCCACCTTTCACAGGGATTATCCCAAGTGGAGCAGTTCACTAGCCTTGTGAGACCAACATGATGTAGCGAGTTCCCATTTTAGTGTCTCGTTGAAGATCAGACTGGCATCGCTCCCGTTGAAAACAGCTTTCAAAGCCCAGTAATTCACATTAAATAGCTAAGTGATTTTCTTGCCAAATCCGGTCAGAGATAAGTAAAGCCTCCTGTGCAGCTCCGTCCATCGCTACACTTCTGTCTGCTGGACCACTTGCTTCATACTAGCCTCCTAGCCATGATGCTAGAAGTTAACAAAAATCAGATTGAAACAATGGTGGCCCTAAATTCAATTCTTAATTGTATTTAAGATAGGGGCAGAGACAGAATTGGGTTGGAAAATATGTTACAGCAGAAAGGACAGTAATAATAGGGGACATAAAGGGAGGAATGGGCCCTCATTTTAGCAGTATGGCGATTGGTCACAGGCCTGACCAGGACATGGCTCTACTCTCTGCATGGCTGCTTTGCCGACAGCTAGCAAACTGAACATCGAGAACATACAGCACTGGGACATGCTGCAGTGGGCACGTCGCGTCAAACACACACACACACACACACACACACACCAGACGCCTCCAGATTTATAGCGTCGGCTGAAAAGGGGGTGGCTAAAGCAATTTAGATAAACCTTTTTACACATATGCAGAAAGAAATAATTAATTTTGTGAACGGGAGAGGAGGTTCCGGTTCATTTGTTTTATATGCCATTCAATTTCTTCACTCTGGAATAATACCGAGCTTTGTTCAGTTTATTGGTATGTGTGAGCTTCTCAATGACCTCAATTTATAAAACAGGAGTACGTGTAGGACTACAGATCCAAAGCCTTGGCACAGCTGAACTTCCAGTGCATGGTGTAGTGTCCATTCTGAACTGGCATAGAGCACTCCTACATATACGGTTTGTTTGGTGTACTGAAACCCCTTTGAAAGTGTGATCTACCATCAGCTGTGTACCTTAGTTTTGTCACGTAGCTTTTCAAATTGACTTTGAATGAATTATAAATGGAGGGAATAACATTATTACAATTTACCAGGCACCTGCAAAAACATACCTGTTTCTGTTCTAGGACATACTCTGGTTGACATTTTTTGGTGAAAAGTAAAACTAAACTAAACATGCAATCACATTTACTAGGAGAGAATATAGACTTTAGACCATCAACCAACCAATAGTTGCAATTTGCTCAGGGTTGCTTGAATGCAGTTTTCTGTTAGTACATAATGTCATGTTGATACCTTTTGATGCCTATAAGAGGATTTGTAAAGGTGAAATGTTTTTGATCAGCACAGTTTCAAATAAAATGTAATTCCCATTTAAATAAGCTAGTCAATCTTCTGAAAAATTGGGATCCGCTAAAACTATTTTGGCATCTTTACATACCAAGTCAATACAACATTAGGCAAATTAGGTTATTGATATTTACTTTCCCTTGTTACGGGGATAAAAAAAATATTAAATTAAATGATCTTTATATGGAGAATAAAGGAATACTACTATTTCCTTCTTTTGGTCAGCTCTGTCCAAAAATCCATAAATGTGCCACTCTATGGGCAACATCCAAAGATTTTATGTACACGTTCATAAAATAACTATGATTAAAGGAGCTATATGTTACAAAAATACTTTACTAAATCGTGACCATGATATGTCATGATATGTCCTCAGTGATTAGGAAACATGTTGAGTCTATATACTGGCTCCTCAGACAACAATGCTACAGCCAGTATGTCCTCCTTTGACATTTCCATTCCCAGTTGGAATGTTTTTTTTTTTTGGCTTATTCTCTGAGTACCCCGGGTTTCCAGATCTGAAACAAATTGGCACACAGGCACAGCATGCTGCATCCATGGAAGCAAGCAAACGAGCTGGATCAACTGAGTTTTTACTAGCTTCTACCCGACCTAAAAAGCCTTGTCCTCTTTCGAAAGAGCTCCTAGACCTGAGCCCTGCTAAAACCTCAATCTTGGAGTTGCATTTGAAAGTTGGAGACAGCTTAGGGCCCAGAAGGATTTCAAGATGGATGCCACCCGAGCTTCGAGTCTGAGGACGAAGGGGCGGGTGGAGACAACTCTCTCCCATGTTGTGAATTTGGACTGCAATACCCATTTTAAACGCTCGGTGTTAATGTTACATATTGTACCTTTAACAATGATTATGCTATAGGTTACAATAGGCCTGCTGTGCATCGAACTTTGCTTGAAAGTACGGCTTTATTTTTTAAGTCTTTGCTTTGTACTGCTTTGCTTGAAACATTTTGGAAAATTGTAATCATCCAAGATCACAGTGACTGACAACCAGTGCAGACAACGGAAAGTTGCTGATTTATTTCAGTGGAGCAGAACAACAACAGACTAAAGAGGACGATTAAGACCTTAAGTGGGTTAAGTCTAGCATTGCAAGACTACTCAGGTGCATATATGTTGCATCACAGTTGATAGAGCAGTAGAGTCATAAATGACTCTACTGCCACCCGGTGAAAATGCAGTGGCTGTCCATATAAGGGATGAGATGCAAGTAGTTTTATCGCATCATATCACTCATAGCGGTTGACCTGTTTTGTTCGGGTCCCTGCCTTCGACAGTTGACATTTTTCCGAGCCCCCAGGATGATTGATGGTGCATGGACTTGGACCGACATGTGAGGAGCTTTCACTCATCTTTGATAGATCCTCCGGTGTCTGCCCTGCTCGCTGCCTAGCATTTTAAACAAGGTCCATACCAACAGCCCCGGGTTCAGGAGATTATACTGCCCAAGCGCTTCACTTCTTCAATACAGTTTTTCAAAGATTATTCCTTTTCAACAGTTGCCATTTGGAAAAATGCTTTCATAAAGTCACATGCTCCTTATTAAGAAGGGATTGTTAATGTGAACAGATTTATAGGGGGCAATCAGGGGCCTACAGAGTCAGAGGTCCTCAAAGCGTATATATTTTGACAGATGTGTGTCACGTGTTTAATGTTATGATGGATTGGGTTTGGATTAATTAAATATGGGCCAAAGAAGTGACTGAAGTTATAATTGCTACAGAACTGTTTGTTTTGTGAAAAAGTGTGTTTCTAAAGCTGTCAGTCACCACCAGTGGTGTAGTGGGGATGTTTAAAGCGGGCAAAACTCGGGGCTAGTAAAGAGTCACTGATGTAGCATTTGTAATGATAGTGAAAGAGTGTGTGCGTTCCATGTGTGACTGTAGAGAGCTATGCAACAGGACACAAACTGCTTGTCTCTATCAGCAAAATGTCCGTTTTATTTGGTCTAGGTGTATGATGTTTTCCAGATTCCGGTCTTGAGTGTATCTGTGCCCAGATCCCATGTGTTGACCTAGCCAAAGACCATAAGAGAGGACTCCAGAATAGTTTGTTAAATATTTAAAATGCAATTTAACAAAGTTCTCTTAAGACACTAAATGATACAGAAAAGGACATGAGCTCCACATCTGCCATCGACATCTCAGCTTGTCGTGATTAATGGCTCCGTATCTGCTTCTGGAGGCGTGAAATTATCTTTAATTACACTTATTGCGGTTCACGGGTAGTGTCTTGTTCTGCCTTGGTAGACACGATTTTGGTAAA
Source organism: Brosme brosme (assembly GCA_900302425.1). NCBI lineage: Eukaryota > Metazoa > Chordata > Actinopteri > Gadiformes > Lotidae > Brosme > Brosme brosme. The sequence continues at coordinate 8,596 of OMKX01001411.1, forward strand.
CACCTTTTTTTCTCTTTTCAATTAACAAAGTATTTAGATGGTAAGCCTATAAGGAGCAGAACATTGGCATCGTCTTCTTCCCAGTAAAACCGGTCTCAGAAGGCAGGACTCAACATGAATGTGGCAGGTGTCATAGTCAGCCTTTGTTAGGATGGGATTTGGGTGAACGCAGGACTTTAGAGGGCAGTGTTGTATATACTAATGTTATACCTGCCTGCGCGGACCTGGTGTTCAGGATGTGAGCACCTAGACATAGGTCATCCATAATGTACTATAGCTAATCTTTGTTATGTCTTGTTTTCCAGAGTACTGAATGCAGGCTCCTGCTATGATTTCTGTGTGGATTCTGTGCCCTCTAGTGGATCCAAGAAAGCCTTGGTCTCTCTCTCTATCTGTGTTTTGTGCGTGAGCACACGCATGTGGGTGCGTCATAAAGTGCAAGCCAGGTCAGATTAAGTCAGCTTGATTGTATCACAGTGATTTAAAAGAAAAATCCCATTGCCGGATTTCATATATTCATATTTAACAAATTCTGTTATTTTTAGAGAGCAGTTGAAGTTGAGAGCAATGAAAGCAAACAATTAATAATTAAACAACTACACATTTGAAATGTCTTATCGGGCAGAAACAAATGCAGAATATGAATGAAAAAGGGTTGTGTATTACATTTTTCAATACTGCTATGAAACATCTCCCAATTGCCCTCTAAAGGGAAAATATGATATTTTATAACCATACAACATAAAACAATTTTCCTTTCTGCATCTGGTTGCTATTACACACCACTCCAAGCAAACAAACTTGCAATTGCAACCAATTACCTAGATTCACAAAAAAGTGAAGCGACTGTGAATACATTACAAATCCATCTTTGCGTCTTTTAGGACCAGGTTCTTGGTCACGGTGGCCATACAGGTATATTTCTGACACTGAGGATCAATCCCAGAACATTTGGTGGTGGGAGTGGAACAACATAACCACTTTACTATCCTCCTTCCCCGTTTTATGCAAATTATCATATTTTAGTAAATATTGTGATGTGACTTCACTGGCTAAAGACAAGAGCCAAATGCCTTCATCACTTAGGAGAGAGGGTATTGCACACTGATGTGACGTCAGCTTCAGTCCATAATCCGGTCCCTGCTTATCGTTTACCATTTTATAACAACCACAAGTGTGTCTGGTGGTCTCCATAATACATCTGTTGGGAGCCTTGTCACTGCTTTCTCTGACAACTTTACAGCACTGTGTCCCTCATCTTCAACCTGCATAATTTCTCAATGATTGTCAAATTTGTATCGCTATATTTCATTTCATTGTTTTGTCTCACTGTGTCTCCAGACAGGCCTCATTGCTAGACTCAAGCCGATTAAAAAGAGTGCACGGAGAGAGAAGGAGGATAATGTGTTTTGTAGGATTGAATGCAAGTGTCAAAGCAGGCTTTATAAGCTAGACTCACTTTGTCTGTATGTTTCCCCCAAGGGAGTCAACAGCTTTATGTAGGCCTGTATAAGACTACGTACCTAAACAATCAACATCAAGCTCAAGCATGTGTATTAGTATGTAGGCATGTAAACATTTATTGTGTCAATTAAAACAGAAGTTATTGTATGTTTTGTATGTTAGTCAGTAGAACACCATTTTCTGACATACACCTTGACTATGACATTAAACTGAGAGGATGCCCTCGTGTTACCCACCCAATTAAAACAAGACAGCGGAATATCTGCAGAGAAGATTGAAACTCAACCATTTAGTTTATTTTAATTACTGTTCTCTTACTTTGTCCCTCCCTTGGTAACACGCACGCTGCGACAGTCTCCAATTAGGATCTGGCTTATTGCTTGCTTTCTTTAACAGCTATTC
>OMKX01001437.1:0-10373 GCA_900302425.1 Brosme brosme
TTTCTGTGTGACATTGGTCATTATTGCCAACCTTCTCTGTGCCTTTTAATATATGCTCTTATAGGCTATCAAAAATTAAATGGTGTTGCAGCACAGCAATAAGTGCTAGTAAAAAATGCAAAAGCCTTCAACATATCAATAAGTGCTTCGTAAATATTGCAGCATTGTCTTGTCTAACACTTAATACGTTTTATTCCTATCTCCTACATTTACTGTTTTGGCTGTCCCGTCAGTAATAGGGAACATGTGCAGTGGAGTGATTTGGGTTTGACCCTGCACCCAAAGCCCTCCCACTTTTTCCATGCTGAATATGCTTTTAATTTTCCAAAGCCTAGGCACGACATCTTGCGTCTTCTCTCGTGCACTATACAATACGTTCTCCACCATTTCCCCTTGACAACTCCCCTCCCTTTCCACTTCTGAATGTTCTTTTCTATGCTGACTTCACTGCCTCCAAGCCGAGAGAACATGATGTACACTTCTATACTTACTTCACTGCCTCCAACCCCAGAGAACAGGGAAACGCGTCGGCTCATATCCAAATTGCGTTTGCTGCTGTGTTGGCATCTGGCATCGCTTCGCCTCGGCCACATCACTTGGGAGGCGGGCAGGGTACCTCGAAAACTTTTGTAAATGTTCATATGACGAAGCTTAACTCACAGAACGTCAATTTCATCGCTATCCATTTCCCCCTGGTTGTCACTTTTTGAAAGCGTCCAGTCGCCAGTGGAGGGAGTGTTGTAGAATGTAACGGTTTTCATTTTCAAACAAATTATCTTCTTGGCCAAGGATTTTTCTTCTTTTTGGTAAGTAGCGTATGCATGATTTGCAAGAAGCCAAAGCATAATGTGCAAAAAGGTGGCATGTTGTACACCTTGGTCCGTTTTGTAAATGCCTGGACGCATTCTTTGCATAGCCTACTATTGAAATGTATGTAACGTTAGGCAACAAACGGAGATGTCGGTTGAAGATCAATGTGGACAAACAATCATTTTCATACGTTTAACACCTACTTGATATCATCGTATTGTAAAAGTCAATAATACAATTATATGATTAGCAAAGTTTCTACTTTGCAATAGGCCTACACACAAGCTCAGTTTGGGTCTGGAGACGCCACCGCACAAACAGGTTTGAAGATAGAGCAGGCCTGTCTATTAGACCTATAGCTTTGTTCTAGCTACCTATCTACCTACAAGTTAACTGTGGAGCTATTGGCAGCAGCTCATCCGATGAGGATGATGTAGGCTACTCACCTGTTCGGCTCTTGTGGCGTTTGGTCGTTACTTCATTGGGATTGTTGTAGGTCCGTTATCCTAGGTGAATGAGTTGCTGCTGATTTAAGGATAAAAGGCAGAGGCCCTACATGGCTCTCTCCCCCCTTATGTGTTTTATTCGTTGTTGATCAGGTTCCTTCTGACGTCGTGGACGGAGGTACCAGGTAACTTCAACTCAACGAATGACGATGGACACCGAGTGACACACCGTTACAAAAAAGTATGCCCTTCCAAGAAACAACAAGGAAAGGACAACAAATCAGTTGTTGAAAATATGTGTTCATAAGGAGAAGGTCCAAGACACAATCAGTATGTGCAAAGAGAAAATAAACCAATCGTTAATGCTTGGAGAATCAGAAAAACGGTCGCAATCAATGATCGACCATAGCAACTGCCAAGTTCAATGAACAGCACCGGGCCATCCATTAACATCCAGTCCTTTTGGGTCATCATTACTTGAGAAAAGGTAACCCAGGAGGAATGATGAGGAAGGTTAGGGTGCTGAGGAAGATCTTTCACGTCCAAAGAGATGTGATGTTTACCATGGTGTTACTGCTGTTCTTCTGCCTGCTGCTCTACACTCAACAGGTAACCACACCATTCAAAATCAACAAAAAATCTGGTGGCAAGCCAACGCATGAAATAAAAATACATTATTCACCATTATTTCATTGAATCAGTGAATTATATTCGAATACAAGAATCCCAACCATGTGAGCCAAACCATGCCACTTAATTTCTGCTCACACATCCCCCCCCCGATCTAAGGTTCTGCTCCGGTCGGGTTGGGATAGAACCGTGTGGCGCTTGGAGATCCAGGGCTCCACCAGCTCGAGCCGGGTTCTGCTGGGAGCAGTGAGGACCAGAACCGATTCCGGTTCTCAAGTAGGCAGCAGAATAAACATGACCTGTTCAAACAATACCGACCATTGCATATAGCTATATGCAATGGTCGGTTCACACGTGATAGGTCTGGACATTGTGGCATACAGCTAGGTTAATAAGAAAGGAGGTTGGTAGGGCAAGATATGTATTTCTAGCCCAATCACAAATTAGTAAAAACAATAATTGTAGAATAGTGTTAATTTCCATACTAATATTGTGATTATAACAACAATTTCTTAAACCAAGTTATTGAAGTAGGCTACTGAGCATTTCACAATGCATTGCCACATTCTCTTTGGGTTTCATCTTTTTTACAGCCTCTTGATAAAACAATATCGTCATGTATTGAATATACAGGTAGCTCATGCAGGCCCAGAGCTTCCCGCCTGCAAGTCCCAGTCAAACGCCAGAGCTCGGCAATTTGACCCCAAATGTCAGGTCAAACCCAGTCATGCGTCACTCGCCAAAAACAAAAGGAAACGCAAAGGGTTGCGCGAGAGCGTAACTCCAACTAAGAACTCCGGTGTTGTAAAGCCGACTATGCCGCCGTTTGACTTTGAGGGTTACCTGAGGGAGAAGGACAACCGAGACTTCAGGCTGCGCATAGATCAGCCAGAGAAATGCATGGTGGGAGAGCGAGAGACTTCGACCGCCGGACCCTACATGCTTATCGCAGTTAAATCTGTCGCCGCAGACTTTGACAAGCGACAGGTAAGATAAGCTTAAGTTGGTATTGTGTAGTGTATATTATTGTTCAAATTAAATAATTTAGAAATAAATACTGTAAATAGGTGAGAAACGATGATGGAAGTTGTATAAAGGATTTTGCAATCCGTGTATGTACACAGATTAACCGGTTATTAAAAAACAAGCTTATCCATGTTTTGCTACGTAGCTCTTTCATTTCCTACAAGCACTTCCTTGTCTTCTGCCTTTTGACAGGTAGTGCGTCAGACATGGGGTCGGGAGAGGCCTTCCCAACATGGCGTTACCCTCCGTAGGGTGTTCCTCCTGGGGGTACCAAGGAACCAGAGCGCCCTTCCCCTGTGGGACCGTCTGCTGCTCTACGAGAGTGACACCTACAAGGACATCCTGCTCTGGGACTTTGAGGACACCTTCTTCAACCTGACGCTTAAGGAAACTCATTTTCTCCAGTGGGTCAATAGCAGCTGCCCAGATGTCAGGTCAGTGTGAGATGAAGGAGTGGTGGTGGTCAAACTCAATGGGCTTTCTATGTTACAAACACCAATCACTCTAATGTCATGTATTCTAACCGATATAATGTGATCTAATCTACAATAATATAATTATATTTTAGTTTGTAACTGTTTATAAAGCTGTGATTCTCAAAGAGAAAAATACGTTTATTTTTAATTGTAGGTTCATCTTCAAGGGCGACGCGGATGTCTATGTGAACATAGAGAACATCCTAGAAATGTTACAGGATAAAAACAGCAGCGAGGATCTGTTCATTGGCGACATCATTGTCCACGCTAGGCCGATTCGCAAGCGCAGCTCCAAGTATTACGTGCCAGAGTTTATGTACGGTGGCGGCTTATACCCATCCTACGCCGGAGGGGGTGGGTTCGTCATGTCGGGCCACACGGCCCGAAGACTCAGCTCTGCGTGTCGACAGGTACCGAATACGTCCACTACGACGATGAGTGTGTTTCGATTAGGTCAGGATTTCGCCTCCTCACGACATTTCGTCTCCAGGTGGAGCTGTTTCCCATCGACGATGTCTTCTTAGGGATGTGTCTCCAGCGCATCGCCGTCAAGCCCTACCCTCACAAGGGGTTCCGGACGTTTGGCATCCCCAGGCCGTCCGCCGCTCCCCATCTCCAGACCTTTGACCCCTGCTTCTACAGGGACCTCATGGTGGTTCACAGCCTCACCGTTCCCCAGATCTGGCTCATGTGGAACCTCCTCCACGATCCCCACCTCAGCTGCCACACCGGGGGGAATCCCACAGCGGGAACCTTCCGGTGGAGCGATGGTGCTGGAGGAGGAGGGGCAAAAGTAGACACACGGGAGGGAGAGGAATTACAGACAGACTATGGATTGGAGAATGTGTTTGTGAAGCATTAGCCCCCCCTCTTCGTTTGCATTACAGCAGTCTGGTGGGGGGGGTCTGAATGGAAGCTAGGTCTAAATCTTTAAAGCAGGCCTTTAAACTGCTTTAAGTTAAGAGTCAAGTGAATGTTTTTTTGTTTTTTGTAATTTGGGTTTATTTAGGCTAGTCTTAACAGGAACAAGCACACTGACTTATTAATGTGAATACAAACTCTGCAGGTTATGAGCGCAATTATATTTTCTTAGCAGTCTTGTGTTATTGTTTTAAATGACAATGCAGCCATGTGAGGAAAGCGATGGACCAACATGCAATAATAACATGTTGATGAGCAAAGTTGAAATGTTTCATACACACAGCAGAACAGAGGTAATTGACTGCATGGACCCTACATCCCTGAAGTGGGTTCCTGTTGTACGTGCCCATAACAATTTTGAGTTCTGGCTTGAAAAATACACATTCCTCATCTCTGTATCTGAGCTGTCTGTCTGCACATGGACTCTTCTCTTTATTGGATTTCCCAAATGGAAACCAGTAGTACCCTGGGCAGAAAGTGCTTTGATTTTGATTTAAATCCAAACGTATTTCCTCCTTCCAGAAGAGCTTCCTGTTCTCTCACACAAATCGTGCCATAAAAGGAGTGTTATTGTCCTCTGTCTTCATCTGTGCTCACTTTGTTGAGAGGCCCAGATGAGTAATCATGGGAATGGGCTGTGAGTTTCATAATGCATTATTTCTTGTGCATTATTATTACTGAGCAAACATTGAACGTGAACGTGTTGTACCAACAAGCAGACCTTCTCTGAAGCCATTTAGGATGAAACAAATGGTACAGTCCCAATGTTACTGTCCCAGTTAAGGAAATCCAATTTGTAATCGGTACCTGAACAATTTGATTTGTGGTGTATCACCGGCCTATGTTTATATGGATCCATCAACTTGGAAATAAACACACCTTGCACTTTTTCACATCAATTTATTAATTATATTATCCTGGTTGTACAGAGAGCAACTGAATTTAGATGTTACAAACATAATGCACACTGAGCTGTTGATCCCAGGAAGTCAAAATGCCACACTTCTAACAAAGGAACTGAACTGTAACAGCGTTTCCCGAAGCATTCAAGCTAAGCAAAGTAACGGTGGAGCTAAACCTGGTTGAGCCTAAATGGTATGTTTGTTGCCTTTTTCCTGAACATGCTTTGATTAATCAGATAAGCCTCTCATACATATTATAGTGAAAATGTAAAAATACTACATTGCATTGATTCACAAATCAGCCCCCGGTGCATTTCTAGAGACGGGTATATAATGTTCTGAAATTCACCAAAGAAAATATTTTGAGGGAAACAAGGGCGATATTATTATACATATATGTATAATATAGAATACAAAAGACAGACAATACATAGCACTATACTAAGATTATCATATACACAGAACAGTAATTGTTCATATGAATTAACAACGATGATAATCAATCATTCATCCATTCAGTAGCTCCAGTGGGAAAAGTGATTTAAAGCCTCACAGACCTCAAGATATGGATTTTGTTTTCAGTCAAGTGTTCCTTTAGCTTTCAAACATTGTAATAGGATGGAAGGTGTGATATTTCCAGCCGAGAATACACTTTCCACTTGTACTTGTGGTGTACTCAGATATGTTCAGTTTCTTCCCACAGCACTGAGACACATCTATGCAGGGCTGGTCTTAAACAAATAGAAAACACAGACATGATAAGAGTCTGGGTCTAGTGAAAAAAAAAGAAAAAAGAAAAGACCAAAATGTTGAACCATTTCAGTCCCATGTTCCTCTTACTCTAGTGATGAAAAGCGTCATTGAACTTAAGTGTACCATCAACAAGGTTAAGAGGAGCTCCCAGATACACTGTAGTTAATGGACAGTATTGTCCAAGCTTAACAAGCATTACATAGTTTACATACATTATATGATGGAATTGCCATCTGTGACACATCCCCATGTTATGCATTTGAATGGACAGGCCAACAAGCTTTGGCTGAACCACAGTCTCAAAGCAGTCATCCGACTGGGCTTGCAGGAAGATCAGGAAATCTTTAAAGGCGTAAGATGAAATGGAGCATGGGAGCGTTTGTTTTATAGACCTAACCACTAGAAACTAAGGATAGTTTAAACCACAGCGGGAAACTAGGGTGTCCCTCACTTTTCGTCATGCTCTATGACACAGACATAAACACACACACGCAGTAGAATAATTCAGTTCAAATGCATTCCCGAAATGTATATATACAAGGGCGGAGGAAGGACATAGGAAGAGTAGTTAAAGACTGGCTTGGTAGGATATGAGGCACAATGTTGAGCATTATTTTAATTTGTATATATATATTTAACCTATCTTCTTGATGTTCATTGCACAAGAGCAAATGGTAGGGAACATTTGAAGAAACCCTTAACAATCATGAAAATAACACTTTATTTTGCTTTCGGAGACCTCATTCATGCTCATTTATGCTGATATGGAAATATGAGAGCCAAAGGCGGTAGTCCAAGACATTTGTTTCTAATGTACTTTTTTAAGAGGCCTTGTGACAATTGTCACTACAGCTGGACCAGTTTCAAAAAGGGCCCAACCAGGGCCCATGGACGAAATATTCTCAAGAACTGAGGAACTGCTCTTAGATCACGAGTTAGGTCATATGACTATAAGAAGTAGTATGGGGTTGTGTCATTTCACAGGCATAGTGAACTGATTTTTAATCAAAATATATGTCCTGGCCCTAGGTGGAACTATATGTGTTTGCTGGATCATGAGAGAATTCAAAAATCACAATGCTTTTCACATTATTCAACTAGTGTGCAGTTGACAAGTAATTGACAAGACTGGGGTAAGATGAGTGTTTACTGTTCACCATTGTTATTAATTTATATAATTATAGCTACTGCTGTATTAATTATGTAATTCATTTTGGAAAACGATTAAAGTCTCATGAAACATGTGCAAAGCATATCCTAGAGAGACATGTTTTATCCGAGAATAGATGTGAACGTTGCATACGAGTGTATGCCTGTGGGCCCTGAGTTAACTGATGGATTTACAACAGAAACACAGCCATACAGGGCTTGCTTTAGCGAACAACCAAAGGAACATGCATTCAGTGAAAATGGTACAAATCATTTATTAAACTGCATGTATTTAAATACTGTAGTCACATTCTGCAATTTAATATTTGTATGGGATAGTGATTGACCTCAATTTCCCCATCTCCAGAAATTGTTTGAAAGTGCATTTTATACAAAGACTGACTTTAAAGTTAACAGCGCTCAACACTTGTAACGGCTGTGTGAGTTCAACAATGGAGAAGTATATAGGACATGTTGCTAATACTGCAATGGATGGCAGGAGAATGAACACTATGTTTAAGTATAACCAAGGAAATTCATCAATGATGTTTGGCAATTCCAAAAATGAACATGTCATTGGAAATTAATTGGGAAACTATGTCTGAGTGAAGATGGATAACACAGAGGTTGGATGGACGTGTGCGTAGTGGAAGAATGAGAGAGTTTCTGCATGAGAATGAAACATAACTACAACCACAGAGACAGTCTCTCCCCATTCTAACTGCTGGAGAACACAAATAAAACCAAAGAAGATAGCAGACCATAAGGGGAAATGATAACAGATGGAACTATGTAATTGTGCAAATATGAGAATACGAAAGAACATAAAGAGTAAAAGGGGAATAGAAAAGCTCTAGGAGTGGCTTCTTCAAAGCATGCAGTTAAAACTAAAAGATATGTGACCAATTTGTGCTTATTGTCTTTAACCTTGTCAAACCATGTACCAAGTTCATGCAATTTCTGGTAAACACACATAGCATGTCACCATGCATGGTTTTGTTTGTGTGTGTGCATGCAAATCATTTGCAACATGAGCCACCATTTTTGCAAAAGAAATACAGGACTATTTAAATGGGATGTGTAGTACAGTTAAAAACGAAATGCATGCAAATTCTCATTCCAATTTTCCAGTTTGTCTTTGAACATAGATAGACAATAATCTTTGTTTATCATGATGCTATACTTATGAATAAAAATGTGTGTTGTGAGAGTAAGGGGGAATATAGCAAGAGGGTTAAGTAAGAGGGGTGGGGGGGGTTCTGTTCCAGAATCTTTTCTCCTGGTCTCCCCTATTTGACTTTGTCTGCTCCGGGTTGGTGTTAAAGATCATTGGCACGGAATTGTAACTATTCGGGGCGTAGCCTGTATTTTTTGACGTTTCTTATCTTGCAGGACAGCGGTTCATTCCCTTACACAGCCTGTTCATCTGACAAACATGAAACTAGGCTCCTTGGCCAGGCGCTGTTTGTTTGATCACGTCTGGATTTGGTTGCTGTGGAAGATTGAGAACCCAAATTCAAGGGTGCTGATGTTAAATTCACAAGGGGAGGCCACAAGACAGTGATTCTGGTCGGGCATAGGACAGAGAGTGGGGTTCAGTTGCTGTGTTGTGGGGAGTCCCACCTCCTGCTGGCTGCTATCCAAATCCCAGGATCTCCACATATAACAGTGCCCAGCCTAGCCATGTCTCCCAATGAATCTAACACACAAGATGCATCGAGTCGGATGAAGACCAGGGTTTTGGTGAGAGGAGGGTGCAGGCCTCCTGTCTGAAGTTCAATCCATTCAAATGGTTTTTGCTTTTCACAGGGGGCTCCTGACTCGGTTTGGGGGCCGAAACTCTCCTTTCAACGTGTTGAAAAGGGTATTTTGTCTCTTGGAAAACAAAAGTGGTGTCTTGAGGTGGCACACACGTATTGAAATAATGCAGTTTCTATACATTGGCAGGTCACTGTATTTGGTAGATGCTGGGTATTTGATGCTAAATTTGTGACGGACAAGTACTGGTAGTCGTAGATCAGGCGAGTGAATGCGGCTGCACCGATGGATCGCAACTGTTGACTTTCCCCTGGGCAAAGTACTCCCCAGGGTCTTGGGCTCCGAGAAGGGCATGTAATCCTGATCTGGAACCAGTACCAAAAGGGAGCCGCTCAGTGGGTGCTGCTACTGGACACAGCACGGGCCTGGTGGGCAGTCTTTGGAGCACCATAGAGGGTCACTGATGCTATGTGGTTGTTCTGCATCACCTGAGGGAGGGAAGAGTGACTTGAAGAGATGGGCTTCAACATCCCAGTGATGTGAGCGTGATGCTTGATTAAAATTAATGAAATTTGAGCACAGGTGACAATCTGACCTCAAAGATCATCCTCTGTAGTCCAAAGCAGAAGGTGGAACCAAAGGGGTTGGTGTTATTGGCTGACGACGACCTGCCAATCGAACGCACACTTGATGAGTTCACTACACAAAAAAGCAGTTTTTCTGAAGGAAGCGTATTGTCACATTAGGTCTAATTGTATTAACAAGCTGGCCTAAACATTGAAACTGACATTGGTGTGGACATAAAGACGGGAAAAACTATACAAAAAATGAAGAAATTTCTTAAAGGATCCAAAACCTTTCATTGCTTAGTTAGTCTTGCAAATCAACAAAGTACAATAGAACGTTTCAACGCTCTTAAAGAGCTAGTGAACCCAAAACCACTTTGCTTTTGGTTTAAAACGTGGTAATTTGTCTTAAGGCGCAGACACACCGGCCCGATAATCGGCCGTCGGGGAGTCGGGAGCGGTCGGTGACATGACTCAGTTTGGTGTGTTCGGTGATGTCGGCCGTCTTCGGCCGTCGTCAACGTCGTCGGCCTTCTTTTCAGCCGATTCAACATGTGTAATCGGCCGTAACCAAGTCCGTCAGTCGGACCAATCTGATTGGTGGAGGGCTAGTTCACGTTCCATTATTCCCTGACCAAAAACTATGCGGCACGTTTCCAACATCTATGACGCTAGTGTGGTGACTTTGCAGTGATAATGCTAAATGAGGCAATTATGATGATTTTTATTGATCCGGCTTTTTTTTCGCCTGCGACATCTTTCTTCTTCCACAAGAAGAAGCTCGAGAGCTGACAACACCAGTATCGTCGTATCACTAGCCATCGTTTTAATTGTATTTTTCCGTTCAGCGAGTAATTACAACAACAATCCTTCTTGACTTCTCAACACTCTCTGCTGACAACAATGACTGATGACAGCGTGCTCTGTGTTTTGGTC